>VXBZ01006463.1:202676-215597 GCA_013399135.1 Heliornis fulica
GTTTTCATCCAGGATCCAGTAGATATACTCTGGGTAGTATGAGAAATACACAGTACACTGTATGGGTATTCTTCAAACTCCAGCTTAATACACTTTGTTTTTTTCATCACTAAATCAATCTATCAATTCAGGCTGTATAAGTAGTACAAATGTGTATTATTTTAATAGCCAGACAAAACCAGCAGTATTGGTGGACGGAGTTACTGCCCCTTATATTTCTTCAACAGATCAGAGTGATGGGCCTGATGATCTAAAGGGTCCCTTCCAACCCAGAAAGTTCTATGATTCTGCAACTCAATCATGATACACAAGCTTTGCTTACAGACTCCAAATCAAAGGTCTGTTCTTCCTTATACATTAAGTTTGGAGAATGAACTGGGAATGCACAATTTAATTTATTCTCTTGTAGCAATACCATTTGGGTAGGCAAACTAGATGCTCATTACTAGTTTGTCTGCTTCCAGATCTTCTGTGTGGTAATCAGACGTTAAAAAATCACCTGCTGTATTCAGAAACCAGGTGAAGACATGACACCACACAACGAACGGGGCTGCGACAGCAGGGGGCGTCACCGCCGCCCCGGGTACGGGCAGCGCAACCGCCGCTGGGCGGCCTCACCCACCCGCTTCCACACGCGAGCAGGAAGCAGAAGGGCGGGCTTTCGTCGTCACGTGACGGCCGCGGAAGTTCCTGGCAGGAAGCGGGGGCTGCTTCCGGCGTCGGCCGGGCAGAGGCGCGGGGGTAGTGGCGCCGCTCGGGGGGGTGGGCCGCGGTCGCGCTCCGCTATGCGAGAGATTCTGAGGCCCGCAGGTGAGGCGCTGACCGCTCGGGGTCCGCGGGAAGCCGCTCTGTCGCCGGTCCTGGCTCCGCGGCCCGCACTGGGGCGGGGCGAAGAGTGAGGCCTTTCTTCTGCCCGCCGCTCCTTTGGGCCCCCCGCGCCGCTTTCCGGCCGAGCGAGGAGCCGCGGGAGGCGGACTGCTGGGCCCAGTCTGCCTTCGGTTCGATTCCGGGCAGAGCCGGTTGGCGGCCCGCGGCAGGCGTCGGGGCTTGGCCGGGCCTGCGGCTGGGGTCCGCGACGCGTTCTGGACAGAGCCCCGCCGAGGCGTCCGCGGCGGAGGGTGCTGTAGCGATTTGGGGGTGCTGCTGCGGCAGCTGGCAAGGGTTAATTTATCCGAAATCTCTGTGTGAGAAGAACTGGTGTAACTGCCTGTTAGAACTTTTTAAAGTAATCTTATTTTTAAGCAAGTAATGTGTGCCTGGTATGTTTTACTCGATGTTGAAGCTTGGAAACTAATTTTTTTTAATGAATTAAAGCAGAAAGACTTTGCTATGAGTTGGAACAAAGAAATTGCAGAAGTAGAGTGGATTAGAAAATATGGAAATGAAACCTTTGAAAAGATGAAGTTGGAAGATGGAGTTTAGACTAGCAACAAATACATAAGGTCTGTAGACATGTCTTAAATCTGAGACTACTCTGAAAGGATGTAAAGAACTGCATCTGCATAAACAAATTATTGTGCTTTTTAAAATATTTTACAATAACTGTTTGAAATACATAAATAACATGGATTTGTATTAAGCAAAGTGGAAAAAATGATTGAACTGGCAGGTGTGGTGTGCTGTTACTCTCTGAAAAAACATGATTAGCTGATTTGGCCTCCTGAAATTAACTGGGTATATTGCAGGGCTAATGCATTGAGGAAAAAACCCAAAGAGTACTGAACACAGTAAATTTTAAGGTGGTTGCCTGCCGTTATGTAGGTGACAACTTGAAGATCAGCTGAACTGCAAGCTTTCCTTTGCAAAGGAAGTAATTTAACAATCTACTGTTTCTAATGTTCCATTGGAACTACTAAATGAAGAACCATTCAGACAGGTTGTTCTTGGAGTAGCTAGAAGTGGTTAGTAATATGACAGGTTATAAATGTAATAATGTTCTATCCAAATTCTATGTGTACACTTGAGGTGTGTCAGTTTCTGATAGCTCACTTCTGCTGAGTTGACTACCCCTAGACTTTATTTCACTTGAAAGGTGGGAAATGGTGCTTTTTTTTCTGTTGTGCACCTTCATATGAAAATTTCCTGTGCTTTTGGGAATGCATCTCAAGAAGCTTGTTCAAGGGTATGTGTAATCTTTTTTAGCTTGTTAAATACTTAAGCAAGCTGTGAGGGCTGAAGGTTAATAATGCCGTGTGATGTAAAACGCTTTCCTCTTTCATAACACTGTTAGACAAAGCACCTGAAAGTAGCGGTGTGCTACATCTGCAGGTTTTGGGGAGTTTCCTCAGTTGATGCATCTTGGCTACTGTAGCAGCAGAATATAAATGCTTATCCATGATTTGTGGGAGGCAGTGTTTGTAGGAAAGCTGCCATGTGTCATAGAACATTTAAAAATAATAAAATTACAATTATGACGGATCCTCATCTTAAATCTGAGGGTCCGAGGGTAGCTGGTAAACAGCTCTTCAGTTAAACAGCTGTTTCAACCAGTGAAACAGTAAAGATTTATGAAAATGTAAAGTGCATGTAACTGTATAGAGCAAGCTGTGGTGCTCAGCAACAAAACTTTGTTATTTGACTGCCCTTCAGTGAGAGCTTTATTCAGTTCTTTCAGTTCCTCCCACTACAAAGCATTGGAAACTAGTGTAAGATTTGAAGACAGAAAGAAAGAAACTGGTCAAAAAAGGTACCTTTTAACTTCTGACAACATTGCTGTGATTATTTATAGTTAAAAATGGGTTTCATAAGTAACAGGTTATTCATTCATCTGTTGGGTTTTTTTCTGCAGACACCTCATAATTCAGTTGGAATAATACCATGCTTCTAGTGAAAAATTAAAAGGAAATTTAAAAGCATAGATTTAACAGTTTTGCAGAAGATGCCAGTGTCAGTGTTTATAGGGAGTTTGAGCCTGTATTCATTGAAAAGTCCTGATGGCTTTCTGATTCCTATGCTCTCTGTGGAACTCCTGGTCACCTTTATGTCAGATAGCAGTGGGTAACTTGTGTTCGCCTGTGCTTCATGTGCTTGCCATCTGTTGCTAGCTCTGACACTTTGGAAATGGAACACTCAAGGTTTGGGGGGTGGGTTAGGGTTGTCAATAATATGAGTTGGAAAACAGATCACAATGGTAAGGGAGGGATTGTGCAACTATGAGCTGTTGATGAAACATTGAATGATTTACATAATCATTCCTGTGTGGTGTGCATTTTGTAAGCAAACACCATTGCTTTTTTGCACTTAGCAGTCGTACATATATGCCAGCACTTTGACACAGTGCATCAAATGAACAGTTTTTATTGACAGTTACATAACCGTATGGGAAGTACTGTGGTTGTTGTACAGGCTCTCTGTAGAAGGGATTCATAATTATATTTTCTTGGTTCCATGTTTCCATGGAAGTACTTTAATTTCAGAGACCTCCAACTGTTTGTACTGCAAATTCTATTTTTGCACCATATTAACAAAGTGCTTTGAATTCTGTAATGTATGTGCTATCTGATAATTTACTAAGTATTCTCTCTCAGGTGTGCAGCACCATCTGTTAAAACTCTGACACTTTCCCACTTACAAGAAACAGAACGTGACAGAGGAAAACTGCTTGCTACTCCATGGCTCTTCTGGAATTCCATTGTAATCAATTTTTGCATTATCAAATATAAAATTTGTACACATTTAACTTGGCTAGCTAATGTTGGTCTTTCATAGTTGCATTTAAATTTCTCTCATGTCTAACGATAACATGCAATGAGATAAATGACGTTTATCTCATTTAATCTGAGATAAATTAAGATGTTAAGGTAACATCTTAATTTATCTCAAATTCAATTTAGAATTTAAAGTGTTTTAAATAATTATATTACTGCTTAAAAGGCTGTTAACTTTGTAATAAGAGATCTAGATCATGTGGGAACACAAACATTAAAATCTGTGGGCCTCCTAGCTAAGCTTCTAGCATATAATTGTTGCATTGTTACAAATACACAAGGTGTGTGCAGAGAAAAGTCATGTACTGCAGTGGTATCACTTTCCTCATCAACATTTAAAGTTCTATAAGGTTTTTCTTAAAGGATGCTGTTACAACATCCGAAAAAGTGCAGAATTAAAAGATTAGATTATAGACCTGCAACTGTACAAGGTGTTGCAATTCCCCCTTCCAGTTAATACAGCAACAGGGAGACTCACTGGAAGAGTCATAAGCCTCCTTTTCACTGGGGTTCTGTCTGTGCCGCTGTTACGATTGTGTGAATCAGTATGTTGGATTTTAACAACCTAAGGTGGAACATTTCGTAAGGGTACTGCCAGTCTTTACTGGGGGGTCACTGAGATAATTTTGCTGGCAGTTAAAATGCATAATCTTTCATATGCTGTTATAAACTCTGAGAGATTCTGGAATTGATTTTCTGCTGCTACAGTTTCATCAAATGTTTTTCGTTACCCTAAACTGGTGCTTGAAATGCTTAATCTATCTCAGCTGTGTGACATACTGTTTGTACCTCCTGCTGTAGTTGATGAGTCCCCTTGCATAGAAGAAAGACAACAGACCATATTGGTATAGCAATCTGGGGCCTCCATGCTTCTTTCAGGAAAGAGAGAATGCAGTGGGGTCGGAGAAATAGAGGTACAGCAGTGTGATGGGTTCCAGAAAATGTTGGGTTGAGTTCCATATGATCTGCTTAAGTGTTTCTTGTTAAAGTGTAGAAGGAAATTGAAAGATACGTACTAAGTAGAATTTCTGATTTATCTTTTCTTCCTTACAGCACAACACTAAATTTGTAATGAAATGGAGTCTGGGTCAAGCTCTTTTCGAGTGGAGTTTCCAGATTTTTCTAGCACCATTTTGCAGAAGTTAAACCAGCAGCGCCAGCAAGGACAATTATGTGACGTGTCCATTGTAGTTCAGGGCCATCTCTTCAGAGCCCATAAAGCTGTTCTTGCAGCTAGTTCACCGTACTTCTGTGATCAGGTTCTCCTAAAAAACAGCAGGCGAATAGTTTTGCCTGATGTGATGAATCCAAGAGTATTTGAAAACATTCTTCTGTCTACCTACACAGGTCGGCTGGTAATGCCTGCTCCAGAAATTGTTAGTTATTTGACAGCAGCAAGTTTCCTTCAGATGTGGCATGTAGTGGATAAATGTACTGAAGTGCTTGAGGGGAACCCAACAGTTCTGTGTCAGAAGATGAACCATGGCAGTGATCATCAGTCCCCGAGCAGTAGTAGCTACAATGGCCTTGTTGAAACCTTTGAACTTGGCTCTGGAGGACAGACGGAATTCCACAAAGTACAGGAACTAAGGGATGGTGAAAATGAAGAAGAGAGTTCTAAAGATGAACTGTCCTGTCAGCTGACAGAGCATGAGTACCTTCCCAGTAATTCTTCAACAGAACATGACAGACTTAGCACTGGTATGACGAGTCAGGATGGTGAAGAAGGAACTAGTGATAGTGCAGAGTATCAGTATACCAGACCTATGTATAGCAAACCCAGCATTATGTCTCACAAGCGGTGGATCCATGTGAAACCGGAAAGATTTGAACAAGACTGTGAAGGTGTTGATAATCCTTATGATGAACACCAAGTCTCTGAATCCATGAATGCCATTCAGGCAGATCATTCAATCCAGTCTTCAGGTGTTGAAGACTTTCATATAGGAGACAAAAAGATTGAAGCAGAATTTGATGAACAGGCAGATGAAAGTAATTATGATGAACAAGTTGACTTCTATGGCTCCTCTATGGAAGAATTTTCTGGTGAAAGGGCAGACGGAAATTTAAGTGCTCACAGACAGGATCTTATGATAGCAGCAGGCTACGGTGAAGGCATAGAAATGGCTACAGGAATAAAAGAAGAAACCTCCCTCACTGGATTTTCACATGCTGATAAGCTGTATCCTTGTCAGTGTGGTAAAAGCTTTACACACAAAAGTCAGCGAGATCGGCATATGAGCATGCACCTCGGTCTTCGACCTTATGGCTGTGGTGTCTGTGGTAAGAAATTCAAAATGAAACACCATCTCGTAGGCCACATGAAAATTCACACAGGCATAAAGCCATATGAGTGTAACATCTGTGGGAAGAGATTTATGTGGCGGGACAGTTTTCATCGGCATGTGACCTCTTGTACAAAGTCATATCAAGCTTCTAAAGCTGAGCAGAGTACTACTGAGATGAACTAAGTCATTAGTGCTTATATGCGTTTCGTAGAGAAAGCAAAATAAACTAATTATGCAAATAATGTCTGGTACTTGCTATTGTAAATTCTCAAAAAAAAGCCCCAAAAAACAACAGCCACCCAAACCAAGTTTTAATAAGTCTGCTGGTATAAGCAGACCAAACTTTTATTTTCCATAATACTACCCCAGGTGTTGAAGTGCAAATGGTTCATCTGCAAGGTGCTTGCAAAATGAGGTCTGTAAGGTCTTTGTGACGTAAGTTGTAATCACAGTGCTATTCAGAAGCCCTGTTGTTCTGAGTCTTCTAAATTCACAGTAAAAGCTAAATTTACCCATTTCCTGCAAATACTTGCATAAAGCAGAAATTCAAGCAGCCATACATAATGAAATAACTAGGTTGATCCAACTGGGTTATGTGATTCACACTTTAATGAGGAAAAATCAGAATTACGCTTCAGACTGGAGACTGCCACTGTAATTAAATGCATCATTAGCCTACATCATTAAGTAGGCTGTGCTGTATTCCTTAATGAAAGGCTGTGTTAAAGATGGTTTGACTTGCCTTTATGTCTTCCATCTTTTACCCATCTGAAGTAAACAAAAGTCTAATTTTGTGCCAATTTCTATTTAGAGTCTGTACAGCACTTAAGTGTAGTTGAGCACTATATAAACTTCAGTTGGTATCAAGTATGGTTTGTCTCTGCTCCTCTAAAGTCTAATGCTTATGACTCTTGGCTTGATTTGATTTTGATCGCTACATTGTTAGAGCTTCTAGAAATCTGTGTAATACATATGTCTTGGAGGTGGGGAGAAAAAAGCAAAAGCAACATTTGGTACTTTTCCAAAGCTATCAAACATTTAAACTACAGCTTTCTGTTCTGATTTTTGTGGCTTACTACAGTAGCAAGTACCAAACTCTGCGGATTCATAAATTGACTATTTATTCGTACAAAAAACTTCTTTGAGAACTTCTATCTAGTTTTAGAAACTTGCTTTAGGGAAATTATTTAGTCATTGATAGGTATTTATACTTTTAATTCTTTGAATAGTAAGAACTGTAATAGATTCTTGGTACTGAACTACTGTGACTGGTTACATGTGATAACAAGCAGCCAGAGTTGTTTACCTCTTTAAATGAAGTTGCTTGTGGAAAAAAGTAGAAAGTATGGTATTTGGATCTATCAATGGTACTGCAGAACACGGTACCATGTTCATGTCCAAAGTCTGGTTTTTTGCTGGGAAAGTGGAACTTTGCTTCGTTAGGATGAGGATTTAAATGCTGGGTTCTCATTCGTGGAGATAGATGGAGTGTTTGTAGTTCTGAGAGATGCTGCCAGCTCTGCAGGTAGAGTGAATGCATCAGTTGTAAAGGTGGCAACAGGATTTTGGGGTTGAAAGCTTAATGCAGTCCTATGCAAAGCAGTTAACCCTTCTTTGTAGTTTACTGAAACATATTATAAAAAAGGAAAGAGCCTTTAGTGCATACATAGACTATAATAGACAGAGGTGATGTCCAAGTACAGTGCTGGTAACATGGGAGGGGAAAAAGTTAACCAGCATCAAAGACCTAAGACTCTCTGGCCCCAATTTATGTATTAGATACTGCAGTATGCAGGATAATGTACTTAAACAGATGACCCTGTATGGTGAAGCAAAACTACACAAGATGGTAATTATTTAGATGCTTTTTTTGAATTCCCAATTATAAACCATCGTAAGATACAACCGAACTGTATCCTGAACATGAATATATGGTACAAGCTGGGGGTTTACTACTCAGTGGGCTGTAATTACTGTAACTTCTGGCATTTTACTTACAAACTTTAATTTTTTAAGAGGCTCTTAATTCTTAATCTTCTAATGCTTCAGATATTTTTCATATGGAATTTTGTTAAAACAGATATTCCCAAATATGATGAACCCATTGCTGGCAATGGGCATGAATGGTCAGCACCACGGAGTTCCTGTTTTTAGCACTTAACTGAACTCTACAGTATACCATGGTGACCATGTATAACCCTTGTAATCAAGGTAACTAAACAGGGATTTGCTCACTAACACTGTAACCTGCTTAATGTATAGAAGCACTTTGTATTTAAAAAAATAAAACAAAAACAAACCATAAAACTTTATAAGTATGTTTTTTAAACTTAGAAATTATATTCCCTTTATGGTTTGTTTCCACACTGCTAACACTGTCTTTTTTAATACTAAAAAAATAAAAAATTATAATGCCTGTTTACATAAGTGTAGAGAAAAAGGTTCTTGCACTCAGTGGCCCTATTTTTCCATTCTCAAAGGCCTTACTACATACAGGGTGTCATTTCTGCAAGTACCATCATCACATTTGAAGGAGGGTATCCTCATACTCATTTCAAGAATGATCTTTATATTACATTAGTTCTCAACCCCTTTCAAATTGTCACTTCAGTGTTGCATAAAAAGGTTAAGGGTGCCTCTTCCCATTTAACCATAAAATGGCTGGTCAGAAACACCAGGCTGAAAACCATGGTCAAGCAAAAAACTATTTCTGTGAAGCCTAGACCATCCTACAGAGCTGACAGCAAAACTGTTTCTTTTACCAGCTTGGAATGACTTTTATATGGGACATTTCAAAGTGAAACATTACTCCTGCTTGCAGTTAGATTACTTTGAAGTAAAGCTTTAAAATAAAATGTACTGCGAGAGACACTTTAAAGGTTTTATAACAGGTCCAGTAGATCATATTATAGAACCATGTCCTTTTTTAATGACTTAGCATGAATAGTAACTTTTTAATATCTGCCTATTGCTGTTTTACCCCATGTTATGACATTGTCTTGACAGCCCAGCAAATCTTGCTCCACCAATTTTGTAGCACTTGACTTTCTGATGTTAATTTACATGAAATCAAATGATTGCAGGAAAATACCAATATGATTGTTATGAGATCTAGTTGAGATAATTGGTGATTTAAGGACAGCTTGAGATGCATGTCTAAAATCCTTTATATTTGACCAAAAGCCAAACAGCTGACTTCTGGTATTTTTCTGGAAATTAATTTATTGCCCTTTGACAAGCTTCCATTCACTGATTTGGGTACTGGGGGAAGAAGATAACAAAAAATTACTTAATCATTTAAGGAAGCATATCTCCTCCCCCTTTCTCAGGCTCAACTTCAGTCTAACACCTCCCTGCCTTTGTAGTCCGTTTCCCTTGTTTTCTCTGCGAGTTGCACTCGGTCCGTGCCTGTTCTTTTAGTGAGATGATGGATCACTCAGGTTGGGCTCGTATACAAACTGGCTTGTCTGACACTCTTCACTTCTTGGTGGGTGTCCTCTGCTGCTCTGGGCTTGTCAGTGTCACTGCTGGTGACACCAGGCCATAGTCCCTTCAAGGATATGCCTGTTCCAGCTTGGGTCTCTTATGGGCCATGGTTACTTCAGAGGTGTACCTGCTCTTCCATGGCTTACCTATGAGCCAAAGTCCCCTCAGAAGTTAATCACCTCAGGCATGGAGTGTGTGCCCCTGTGAGTGTGTCTCTAGACATGTCTGTGTCTTCTCCATGTATTTTCCTGAGAGCAGCTCTTCATTTTTTTCACTCCAATGTGTTTCATCCCCAGGAGTATCTTAGTCTCACTAGCAGCTGCCACTCTATCTTAAACTTGTCTGGGCAGGGGCTCTGTACATCTCTCACTGAGTTTTTGGCATGCCATGGATGTTGACATCCCTCCCAGTGCAAACTGGAAGCTGTTTCAACTATCACTGGGCAGTTTGCACCCTCTTGCCACACATCACCCGTGCAGCCCCCTGAAACTGCTGAAACCCTGCAATTTCTGGCCAAACAGTTGTACATAGTAAGCCACGATACGCAGATGCAGCTTCTGTCAAGCTCTTAATCTTTGCTAACAGAGTGGTCTCATTCAAGATACAGGAAATTATTTCTTGTTTGTGGGGAGGAAGGAATCCATATATATAGATATATAGATAATATGAATGAATATGTATATGATAAATTTCATTAATCTTCCCTTAAGCTTCATCACCTTTAATGATATGGCTTAGAAACATTTGTGCATTTTTATATTGCTCGGATTGCTGTACTAAAGTGAACGTATTCTGAAAAACAGAATTGTTGTACACACAGGAGGCTCTCAAAATTCCCTGCTGCTGTGAAGCCATTCATTGTCCTGTCAGTGGTTAAGAACACTTAATGATACTACAGCTCAGTTCCTTTTCATTCCATTTTGTAGCTAAGGACGTAATTAACGTGGAATCTCTGTAATTGCTGTTCTTAAAAATCCAGTTATTAGCAGGGTTAAGGTGTCTGCTTATGTGTATACCTGACCCTTTTGAAGGAGGAGGTTCCTGTTTTACACACCACTGTTGGGAGCAGGTTTTTTTGTTGTTGTTTTTTAAACATTACCTTTTGTTTGGTTTTTGGGTGAGCGGGTAGACTCTTTGAAGGTACTTTCAGTACAATTTTTGGTCATAGCTCTTTTTTTAATCTGAGGTGTTTCTGGGGTTGATAAACTGTATCCTGTACGAAAAGCAAGGCAGATGATCAAAGGCTGCTGTTTTGGGTTTCTCATCATTAAAAAAATATTTGATGGTCCTGTATTATTGAGCCTGAAAGAATGGAGGCACTTCAGGTCATGTAATCTCTGCGTACTTGCATTGGTGCCAGAAAAGGGACCTGTCTCTCAATTAGGAGAGCCTACAGCAGTATATTGAGTGCTTTAAGAGAACTAGCATCTTTCTCAAAACAAGGAAGGGAAGTTGTGGGAGTTTTGTCATTTAATGCTTCAGTGGATAGCTAGGCTTCCTTAGCTGTAAACTGTCAGTGCCCTAGGGGAAGATGCTGGAAAACAAAATGGTATATTTTTAATGTGATTAAATTGTAAGTTCCAATTTTTGCTTGAAGCCTGTGTCTGTCAATTGCTGCTCCTTTTTTATTATTATTATTCATGGGATTCCATATTTCTTCCAGAAATGTAACTGTTTATGCAAGTCAAGTGAAACTTCCTTAATGAGCTATAAGTTTTTATTCTACGCAAGTCATTTATAATAGTAAATTTGCATATCTTGATATTTTGTGAGATGTTATGCCTGTATTGCAGAGGTTGGATAGTTTTGTCTATAAATATTGCTGTCCTAATTGTACAGCATGGTTTTAATTTAATGTTACTGTTCAATATTTTCTTCTTATAGAAGAGTCTCATGCCCCTTTTTTGTATAACGTTTTAATAAATGTTATCTGTCAACTTTGTAAATGTTTTCTTAAGCTTGAATGAAAGAAATGCATGTCTAGTAGTAGTATTTAATATTTCACTTTTGCCAAAACGATAAGTGCTCAAACAGAAGTTCAAATCCAAAAGTTGTTGATATATAACTTTATTAAATATATAAAGAAAGAGTGTACCTAGTAATGTGTCTTCTTCAAATATTGACAACATTCTAGCCTAATCTAAGAAAACACTAAAAATGATTTTTGTAACAGAGCAAGTTGATGAATTTGTGGAATTGGGCCCATTTCTTTAGTCCTTACATAATTAGTTCCCATTTGAGTCCATATTTATCAAGCAGGTTTTATTATAACTGATTTTTTTTTGCAGAACAGTGATCTCTGAAAGTTAAAGCACAATGTAACAGCCTGATAGGAAAATTCCAGAACACTCACTTCATAGTAGCAGCAACTGTTCATCCAAAAAGCCTGCAGTGAAGTTTGAAGTGAGTACAGGTCACATGGAGATTTTTTTTTTCTTAGATAAGTGTGAAAGAAATCTCATACTGTGAAAGAGCATTCTAGATTGTTTCCATTACCTTCCTGCAAGGATTCCTCCTCTCCCTGAGCAAATTTAGGTACTCTACTGACAATTTGCTTTGTCCAGCCTCCTTCTTTCCAGTCCTTGTGGAACTGTTGCAGCTGATGTTCCTCACTCAGCAGCTTAATGCTTACTATATAAACAAAACCTGAGCTTACTCCCATTTAAAGCATGTTCAAGACAATTTCTGGATAATTTAGTATTAAGTGCCACACTCCTTGGTCTCCAGCAATTTATAATGGGATAGGGTACGAGCAAATTGATTTCCTGTTGCTGTTGGTTGTTTTTACTGAACAGCCAACAACTGAACAACACATACGGACGAGCCCTGAGTATTCTGCCTGTTCAGAATTAGTTGTTTTTCTTCTGTATGAGTAAACAGATACCATTATTTTGCCTCTTGTTTGCTATTTACACCCTGGTCAGGTTACTCCCCATGGCTTTCATTCATCTGATTACTATTCAGCACCCAACTTCTGAAACTGTTCTACAGGGAAGGACAAAGCGTGATGCCCAGAGGTCTGTGGGTGTCCCAGCAGTACCAACCCCTGGCTCTTACCAAGCAGTACACGCACTGCCAGGTAACTGTGACTGCTGAACCGCACTCGTATGCAGAACGAACTCAAAACACGCGTGGGTGCTTGCCAAAGCAACTTGTCTTCGGTGTACGGACGGAAGAACACCCGCGAACTGTTTAATTCCTCGTTTTAATTCTCCTCGCCCAGAGCTGTCCGAAACCGGGCCAGGAGGTGGTGGCGCCCCAGGAGCGAACGTTTCCGTGCGGTGCTCGGCTGCTCGTAGCGGTCTCCGGCGCTTCCTTTCTGTCTCCCCTCCCGGGACGTTACGCTTCGGAGCCGGACGCGGCGAGGGGGCCGGGCGCGGGCTGTCCCGATGCTGCCCTCGGAGCTTTGACGCCTTGGCGGAGAGCGTTGCGAGGGAGGC
>VXBZ01006463.1:216140-299961 GCA_013399135.1 Heliornis fulica
GGCACCGAGTGTCACGGCTGGAGGCTGGCGGACCCGCCGCCGCTGCCGTTCCGGGAGGTCTAACGAAACCCTCGTCTCGGTAAACGTGAAGGACCTCGGGAATCGCCGCAGGCGTGTGGGATCGGGGTTATTCCCGAGTAAAGCACAACTGAGAGTGAATTCGGAACGAGCCTGAACAGCCTCAGCGACAGTCACGTCGGAGACCCGGGTTGCCAGAAAAACAGTGACGGGACTGTCAGCACCGCAGTTGTTAGCGGTTCCCGAGCGCTCGGCACCTGGAGCCAGGATGTGCCTTCGCGTCCTGCTCCGTGACAGCCCCGAAATGTCCGATCTGTCAGAGGAACAGGCTGGGAACATCCTGTGTTCTCCAGAGCCGCGTTAAACGCTCGGCAAAAAATGTGTAGGTGACTGGAGAATGTGGCAGCTTCGCTGCTTGAAAGAAACACCGAGGCCAAAAAGTTGGGATTTGGTGAAAAGTGACCAAGGTTTAAAAAAAAAAAAAAGTATATGGTTTAAAGCGTGTAATACCAACCGAGTATTACCGAGGGAGCAAATAGTTTATTGTTGTAATGGCAGAAGGTAGAAAAGTGCACTCCTGCACTTTTCTCTCCCTCCCCGCTTCTTAAATCGCGGGTGTCTGTATTTTGCATGTCAGAGGCGGTTCTGTGCTTCGGGAAGCACAGCAGTAGCTGTTCAGGATTACACAGCAGGTATGCTACGAAATCTCAGCACAGGAGAAAAGTTTGTGATTGTCACTTGTAAGATCTTGCTGATTTAAAGTATGTGTGTTCTAACTATGTCCCTGTGTTTTGTTTACCTGACACTGCTTTTGCTGATCTCAGCTATCCAGTTTGCCTTCTCGTAGCCACCTTTTTTTTTCCCTGTATTCAGAAGCAGGTACATACCTGTAACTCATTTTTGCAGTAGCTTGACTTCTAGAGCCAAAATTTAGAGATTATTTGTATTGAGGTTTCTGATAATTGGGTGACACTTTGTTTATGCATCAATAGTTGTTTCATTTTTACTCTTAATCAATTCCATACAGGCAAGCAATTGTGAGGAAGACAGTTTGAGAATAAGGGACGAAGGTGGCCCTTGGACTCCAGTTTCACAACTGCTTTCTTTGGATATTTGCTCAATTAAGAGGCTCCTCCTGGGTTGTTTTTTTTCTTTGGTTGTGTTTTTTTTTTCTTTTCTATGAACTGCTGTTCCAGTAGTTTCCCTGCTGCACTATGCTAAGCATTGAGAATAGGTTGTGTAGTCTTACCAGTTATAGTGTGTTTGTGTGTGTGTGTGTGTGTATTCATGTAAATAAACAGTTTTTCATTTTTATGTCAAAATCATCCACTCCAAGTATTTTTCTGTTCATCATGTTGTGAATGTTGGTGGGTTAAAAAAAATCCTTTTCAATTTTTGTTAAGACAAAAAGTCTGGATTAGAAAAAAAAAACTTTCTGCAAAAAGCATAAGGGTTCCCTGCATTGTTGGCATGTGAAAATAGTGGGGTTATGTTCAGTGACACCTCAGGGGTGCTTGCCTGGCAGACATGAGCTGTAGTCTTGATTTGACTGTGGCTGCTTGGTGCTTTGAGTGTTGCCTCTCTGTTTGCAGAGGAGCTTTCACTGCAGTGGTCTGAGATCTACTGATGAAAGTGTGTGAGAACTAAGTGTCTAGGAACTGCATTCCAGGTGATGCCGACTGGCTTCAGTTTCTGAGGAAACCAGGGTTTTCCTGCATTTCTGTGAGGTAATAAAGTTCTAAATTGTTATGTAGTCTCCACTACTCTGACACATTCCCTATTTTAGTCTAAAACAGAAGTGAAGCAGACTAATTTTCAAAGCTCTTTACCAAGGAATAGTAAGATGCGTGCACCTTTCATTGTATGCTTCACTGCAGATAATTCACTACTTAAAGTTCTGGCCAAACTGTCTCATTTCCTTTCATTTCAGTGGGCACTTTTTCTAGCTTACTTCAGACTTTGCCAAAACAACACACCTTGTGAATTAAATCTGTGATTTAATGATTAACATTTGGAGGAATGAGGATTTGAAGTCGCAGTTTGTTAAGAAAGGAGCTAATTTTTTTTTTTTGAGACACGGTCATCATTTTGCTTTAGACTGTTACTAGACCACTGGAAAGGTAGTATGATTCTCATCTGGATTTTTTTAGACAGCTGCTGAATCAGGAGTCAGCTCTGCCATAGACTGTTCCAAATGGTACTGAGCTTAACAGAAGTATGAGCAGGGAATTTGTATGTAAGTGTAGGCTTGTGCTAGCTGGTCTTAACCATGCTGGCACTTTTACCTACTTGTTTGAGGCAAATCTAACAGAATGATGCCTTTCGCTGAGCAGAGAAGAATTTTGAGATCACCATTGATGTAAAAAATGCCATAAATAAAGTACATTTTATCCTTTTGGAGAAGCTTCAGTCTGCATCAGAAATGCTCACAGAAATTTCTGTTGTGCTGTAGCATCTCTTAGGATTTGCATATCTGGCCTTTGTTAAGCTTCCATCAGTCGGTCACATTCTTAATCAGAATTTCATGTCTGTATGCAGTGCTCTCTCTACTTGTACTCTCCAGTTTGCCTGATTAAAATATATTTGTGTGAGTTGAAAAACAAAGAATGCAAATCAACCTAAGAAAAGATTGTTGTTTTGATTTATTCTTCTATGGATCATAATGCTTCTAGAATTCATCTTTGCAATTCCCTGGGAAACAAGTTCATAAAAGAAGAGCATAAATAAGGGTGATTTAGGAAATGAGCTTGTTTGACATGAAAAATACTTGCACAGTAAGCCCATACTTGTTTACCTTGCATTCAAGGGAATCACAGAATGACTAGGCTGGAAAAGACCATTAAGATAATCAAGTCCAACTGTCCCTGCCCTCTCCTACACCATCTCCCTGAGCACCTCATCATCCCGGGGACTCTCCCTGGGCAGCCTGCCCCACATCCTAACAACTCTTTCAGTGAAGCTCTGAAAGAAAATGGATGAAACTGACTTCATGTGGTCAAGCAGATACTTGCAGTTTTACCACCAATCTTAACACCCACTGCTTTGTGTCATTAATTTCTTTGATTTTAGGTAACAGTCGTGTGCTTGGGAATTACTGGTGCAGGGTAGCATCTAGGTGACCAAATGTTTCATCAACTTTTTACTTACTACAGTGCTGTGATTTATGTGGTGTTATGTTAAAGAGCTTTTAAATGTTAGTTTTATGTAGTGCCATTGAAGTTCAGAAAAATCTAGTTAGTACACAAAGATTTATTTTATATATCCTTTCCGTTATGCTCCAAATGTTCCTTTAAGTACCAAGTGCAAACACTCTCCCAGTCATACTTTCTGTGGTTTAAATGAGGTGCTTTAAATTTATAAATACATATGTCTATGTACACCTGTGATTTTAGGACATGAATTACCTGGAGAAGTATGTTATTAGGTGTATTTTCTGTCACTAGGAGGTTGCCATAGAACAGACTGCATGGATGAGCTGAAAATACATTTGACTCTATTTTTAATATTTAGCATGTGTGTTTCTGGAAAAAAGCTTTTAGTGCCAATGATTTTTAAATCTACAAACCCAGTAGTACCTGATTATCTTACTTGAGATAAATGTAATTCAGCCTCCTTCATGACTCTAAAGGATGGAGATTTCATATTTACATAGTACTGCCTGTATTGCTATAAGTGTATTGTGGTTCTGCACAAAATCATCTCAGTTGTTGGGAGAGTAGCTTTTTTTCCTTCTTTTAGGAGGGCCTTGTGTGAGGGAGGGAGCAGGATGGGTGGTGGTGTTTTTTAAATGACTGTGATATTAAAATCTGTTTCCTAGCTGTAGGGAAGCTTGCCATGTTCACGGGCCAGATTTTCAGTGCAGCGGCCGTGCTGTGTGCCACGCTATGCAAGGCCATCCAAGGGCACTCTGTGGTGGCTTTTAAAAGAGAATATTCACTGTTACAAGAGGTATAAACCAGTACAAGATTACATGATCAGTTTCTTGCGTGTTTTCAGAGGCTGTGTAAAGAAGATGATCTTAGAAATAACTAACTAGAGTCAATAGACTGTAACACATCTGATTGCAGTTCTTGGTGCAGGTAGTGTAAGTTACAGGGGCTGCTGTAAGCTGAAGACTAAGGCAAATGCAAACCAACAGGAGTGAGAGTGGTGAAGATTCCTGCCCTAAAACTTCCATGATCACAGCTGGTGGGGCTGTATTCCTAGGTTAAAACTCTCCAGAAAGATGACAGGGTTTTTCAGTGATATCTTAAGTTCTCGCAGATGGTGGTGTAAATACTGAGTCCCAGAAAATGCAAGGGAGGAGTGCACTGATTTACACAAACACTTGTTTCTTTTCTTGCTTTTTCTCTGTATTCAGAGCAGTAATGTGTGGAGTATCCATTCTTGATGTCATGGAGCACTTTTGTTTGCTGTAGTCTTAATTTTGGTTATGATTGTACTGACTTTTCTGTGCATTTGTTTCCAGACGCAGGCTGCAGCAGTAATGATTTGTAATGTGTGTTTTCTCCCCAAGGAGCCCATGTTGCTGAGCTAACTAAAGAAAATGCAGGGGACCTTTTCTCACACTTCTGTGTGAGTTAAAATGAGCAGGATTCATATCATTCACCTGTCTGTGAGAACGGCGAATCATACATCAGTGAGTTAATGAAATTAAACAGGTGCAGACTTAGAAGCAGAAAGTAATACGACGTTGGCAGACACACAGCTTCGTGTTGTAGTTATATGATGCTTCCCTGCTGCTACTGTATGATGTCAGTAAAATTAAATACCAAATGCATCTTGTCACTATCTATTCTTGGGGGTTTTGAGTGAAATAAGAGCTTTCTAGAACATAATTTTTAAAGTAAGTTTCCTTTGAAGACTGATGAAAAATGTTAAAAGCCTGTTGCTCTCATGTTCACAGGTTACTTCTATGAACACTTTTGTTTGAAGACATAGGGCAGTGATCCACTACTAGTAAATTGGTACTGTGGTCTACATTTGCTGTGTAAGGGCCTGATGAAGAAATGTAATGCAGACGCAAAGAGAATTGTTACGATTCTTTCGAGTGTGAGTGGATCATCTCCTACAGAAATAGGCAGGGGATCAGCACAGAGTGCTGCTGAGATTTAGTGAACTTGGTGTCCAGTTCTGGCCTGTGCTTTAAACCTAGAAAGTCTTTCACTTGGATTTGTAATATCTATGAAACTTTGATTAAACACTTGGATCTACTTAGGAAGGAAGGCTCATAGAGGACCTGCTCATAGACAGATGCCTAGAGGTAGACTTGAATTTTACAGGACTTTGACCTACCAGTACACTACTCCAGAGTCAGGAGTGGAAGCTAAAGCAAGACAAAATGCATTACCTTTTAATAATGAGAGTGCCTAACTTTGCTATGAGTTGTCTTAGTTCTCACTACCCCCAAAATGCTTGAGTTTGTGTAATAATTGTTTTCATCCTAAACTCCTATACTGTGGTCTTGGACCCGAAGAACACAGGTTACCTCCATATGTGCTGAGTTATCATGGAAGGTACTGCACATAACCTCTGACAACACATTTGTTTAGGTTTTTGTCTTTTTAAATCTATAAAAACCAGTATCATGCTCTTTCTATAAGGAATTGTTACGTGAATTAGTTACATTCTCACTGCTTTGGAAGCCAATCTTCCTAATGACTGTCTGGTTAACTCTAGAGATTTTTTTGTCTTTTAAACATAGAGTGGATATGTCCAAATTTAATTAGTTGTTTAGAGTACCTTTCTGCTTCAGTTCAATGCTATTCACCTCATCCCAAAAGAGGTTAGGGAGACATTTCAACTTGGAGGAAGCTGTTAAAAGATTGAAGGTTTCTTACTAGCCTTTTCAGACTGTAGTGATCTTCCAGGACTGTTCCAGAAATATTTCAACCACAGATCATATTGTCTTGAAATCAAGAGCTACTGGCCTGCCAGCATTGATGAATAATTGAGTATTGTAATGGTATGTACCCTGCTGAACAATATTGTGGCTAATTCTACTGGAATTTGATTCTGGAACTGCTAACTTCATTCTGTATACAAACAAAATAAAACCTTCTTGTGTATGGGAATATAATTGAAAGATTACTTTTATTTTCTAGATGGTGTCACTGGGGAGTTATGTGCATAAATGAGATTGTTCTTCTAGTCATTATTCATCAATAAAACATTGCTGGTGGTGCCTCCTTCTGACCTATGTAGTACTCAGATTTTTCCCCCTGTCCTGCCTTTCCAAATCGATGCGGGGAAGTGAGGGTGCCCTGGTACTAACTCCAGCATGATGCCTGCAGTCTCCATGCTGTTCCTGCTGCAGCCCTGCCTGCTCCCGATTCTGGTGGTGGTGGCAACACTGTCACTTCCAGGATCTCTTCAACTAGAGGTTTCAGACATTGGCTGAAAGCAAAAGAAGGGCTCCCCTCTGTCAAGTGCTGCTGCTGTTCAAATTTCTTGTTATTAACCCCAGCTTTCTACAGATGTTTTCAAGATCACAGGAAACAAAAGAAGAAACTGAGTTGGAAAACTAGTTGCAAGTACATGCTGTAGCTTCTTCACTTTCTGTTTTTAAGAGCAGGAGGTATGGAAGCTCATCCCCTGCTTGTTGGGCCATGTTTTGTGTACTTATCTGTTTGTTTGCTTTCAAAGCAATACTGTATGTTCCCATAATCCCCGTTTCTGGTTTTTACTGCTCACCTGCTACACCAACAGCTGGACCTTTCACTCCATCATCCTCAACACTCACTACCAGGACTTGTGCTGTTTACTCCTAACACTTTAAGGAAAGAAAGCTGCTTTATTTCCCAAAAGAAAGATGAAACAACCCTGAGAACAAGTGCCTGTAGATACACACATGCCTATGGAGATAATTAGTTGTTAACAGAGTTGTGATGTGCAAGGATCACTGAGGATCTTTTTCCTTTGGTGTCCTTCTCTTCCTGCTCCTCATGCTTTCTCTGGTGTTTGCTCACAGTCTGTTTTCAATGGATGGCTGTGTCCTAGGGAGGATGAGTTCATCTAGAGATGCTAAGATGCCATAATCAAAAGAACTTTTTCTTTTTTTTTTCCCTCTGAGGCAAGACATAAAATCTCATCTTCTTTCTACTCAGGTGCCTATTCTTAATTCATTCCTTGTGTTTGGACTAGTGCTTGTAGTGACAGTTTGTGTTTTTAATATGTTGTCTAGGACCAAACTATTCTCCATTTTGCTGAGCAAGAGCCCTTAGGGAATTAAGGGGCAAGGAGGAAGGTCCCTTTCTGTAGATGACAAACTTTCTATATGTTCTAGGCCCAAAGAAGGAGTAATTCCTGCTGAGAGTTGAGTGAGGCTGACCGAGATCTGATTCCTTAGCTCAAGGATCTGAAATGAGGCAGGCATGACAAATTATCCCTTAGGGCACTGGCCTCACAGTTTGTACATGGTCCCCAACCTCGGTAACTTGTCAATACATGTCAGCAAAGCTCTTCCTCTGCTTAGTAAAGAGAGCTCAGTCAGGAATGTCCTGATGTTGCATCTGTGCATAGCTTGTAAGAGCCCCAGGTGAAAGGTGCCGCTGCAGCGGGTGTGCTGTTACCCCATCACAGCAGAGGGGGGCTCATAACCAATGTCTTTGCTGCCAAGGCTTCTGTCTTGGCAGCAGAGTGGAGGCAACTTCAGGAGTTTGACCAGTGAGTGATTCTCTGCCCAGCATGCTGGGGTGCTCAGAACAACAGGGTTCCTCTTGCTGCTCTAAGTTCTCTGCTCTTAGACTGGGGTTGATGTGTTTGTTGCAGCACTTGACTTCTGAGCTGTGTCTGACTGGCATCAGCAAGTTTTAACTGACAGTCGACTGATACAGCTCCAGTTCCACCTTGTAGGTTTTTCATCATATTCTTACCTGTTGATTTTGTTTTTAGAGTGCCTGAATTTTCATAACTTGATTTAAATTGTTCATATATCCCATTACAGCATGTAACATAAATAGAAAAAAAAATCCACTAGTATGTTGTGATACATTGGACATGCTCCCTGCATCAGAAGTCAATGGATGATGTTGAGATCTGTTTGTGCAATTGGAAAAGCAGGTACGGTGGCAATGTTGTGTGTTTAGACTTCTACATTAGTAAGAACAAAAATAGCAATGAAAGTCTGAAGATTCTTGGGCACTTGGTCAGGGGCCAGCCTTGGAAATGTACTACTACATGTCTGCTACAGACAGGCACTCTCAAGGGAACAAGAGTGCATGTGCTTTTTACAGTAATACTCTGTGGAAAACTGGTAAAGTGTTTTTCTTTAGATCTTGCTTTGAAATGTACACATTTCCTAAAGCCTCCTGGAACATCCTCTCCCAGTGTATCATGCAAGTTTGAGTACCCCTGGCTTTTGATTTGGGTTAGAATTGAAATATCAGATCATTCTAGCTATGAAACCACTGCTCTGTCAGTTGAGCTTCAAAGTTTACATCATGGTTTATTAAAAAAAAAAAAAAGCCACGTAAATTCACAAAAAGAAGTTTAAAATAATTGAAAGTTCACGCTTTTCCTTCCAGTGCTGCCTCAAATATTGACACAGTAACATCATGACACTGGGTAAATAGTCTGGAATTGCGTCCACACTTAAATGTTTGTTTTCACTGGGATTTGTGTGTTTTGTGATGTGAATATTGAAAGATTGATTTTTACTTTTTAAAAATAATCACTGAGATGGTTTTCTAAGAATGTCAATGTTTAAATGGAAATATCACTGGTCTGGCATATTCATCTGCTCTGAAACAATTTTGCCGTATCTGGACCTAAGGATTGTTCTTTCACAATGTTTGTGTGTGTGTACAGCTACACACACGTGTGTGCCAGTGGCTTTTCTTTAGCAGCTTTTTCAAACTTCATGAGGCACCTTCCAAAAGTCATTCTTGGGCAGTTTAACAGCACAGTTCCATGCAAGTATCAATGTTGTATCTGGCTTGAAGACCTACTAAAGGTTTTTTAACTTGCCTAGTGACTGTAAAATTAATGTTCTTTTGGGAGGATGGGGATGTAATTCTGCAGATCTTACCACAAAGGGAAATTGCAGAGTTCTTCTTTAGGACACAGACCATCCCAGGGGGTCTGTGCTCTATTATGAACAATTGAGTTGGGAATGTTGCAGAGGGATAATTCAAATTATATAAATGTAAAAATGGGTAGATTTTAAGCCTCTAGTTTTTGTATTATATGGTGATTTAATGTCATTTTTGAAGTGGAAAACTCTGTATTCATTCTCAGTTGTAAATCTTCTCATTTTTCTTTCAGATTACTCTTTACATCAGTAGAAATGGACAGCAGCAGTTTCATTCAGTTTGATGTGCCCGAGTACAGCAACACTGTTCTGAGCCAGTTAAATGAACTCCGCTTGCAAGGAAAGCTATGTGACATAATTGTGCATATTCAGGGTCAGCCATTCCGAGCCCATAAAGCTGTCCTAGCTGCCAGTTCTCCGTATTTCCGTGACCATTCAGCATTAAGCACCATGAGTGGCTTATCAATATCAGTTATCAAAAACCCCAATGTTTTTGAACAGTTGCTTTCTTTTTGTTACACTGGAAGGATGTCCTTACAGCTGAAGGATGTTGTTAGTTTTCTAACTGCAGCTAGCTTCCTACAGATGCAGTGTGTCATTGATAAATGCACACAGATCCTGGAGAGTATTCATTCAAAGATCAGCGTTGGTGATGTTGACTCTGTCACTGTCGGTGCTGAAGACAACTCAGAAAATCGCAACGGAGTTAAAGACAGCAGCTACTTTGCCAATCCTATAGAGATCTCTCCCCCCTATTGCTCTCAGGTGCGACAGTCAACGGCAGGCAGTGATCTTAGGATGGAAGCTACTCCAGGCAAAACTCTCCGTAGTCGTCTGCAAGAAGAAGGGCATTCAGATCGAGGAAGCAGCGGGAGCATCTCTGAATATGAAATTCAGATTGAAGGCGATCAGGAGCAAGGAGACCTGATAGTAAGGGAGAGCCAGATTGCGGAGGTGAAAGTTAAAATGGAGAAGTCTGACAGGCCGAGCTGCTCGGATAGCTCCTCCCTGGGTGATGATGGCTATCATACCGAAATGGTGGATGGAGAGCAAGTGGTGGCAGTAAATGTTGGTTCCTATGGGTCTGTCTTACAGCATGTTTATTCGTTCACCCATGCCTCGTCACAGGCCGCAAGTGTGTCGGAAGCCTTCGGAAGCCTGAGCAATACAAGCCCTTCGAGGTCAATGCTGAGCTGTTTCAGAGGGGGGCGTGCACGCCAGAAACGGGTATCTGCTGGGCACTTGCACAGTGATGTTCAGGGCTTGGTGCAAGGGGCTGACAGCGAATCCATGGTGAGTAATGCAGGATATGAAAATAGTCCCCGGGAAAGAAATACCAGAGGGCATTGGTATCCATACAATGAGAGGCTCATTTGTATTTACTGTGGGAAGTCTTTCAACCAGAAAGGGAGCCTTGATCGACACATGCGATTGCACATGGGAATAACTCCTTTTGTGTGCAAGTTCTGTGGGAAGAAATACACCCGCAAGGACCAGCTCGAGTATCACATCCGTGGTCACACAGATGACAAGCCCTTTCGCTGTGAGATCTGTGGAAAATGTTTTCCTTTCCAGGGTACACTAAACCAGCACTTGCGAAAAAATCACCCTGGGGTAACAGAAGTAAGAAACAGGGTAGAGTCCCCAGACAGAACAGAAGCGTTTGTGGAACAGAAAGTAGATAATGATGCTTCAGCTTCTGAAGCCATGGATTCTAGTATGGAAATTCATGCAATGTCTAACACATCTGATTAAAATGCTACAGTCTAAGTGCAACACAAACAAGCACATTACTAATGTATTTTTAAAATATTTTATTCTTTTAGTAATCTTCAGTACAAATATAACAGCCTTTTAATTTTCCCGACCTTCTGGAAATCAGTTTGAAATGGTTTCTGGAGAAGACTACATAAGTATTCTTTGTTTTCGAAGGAGGCTGGATTGTTTGAGTTTGGTGTTTTGTTTTTTTTTTTACTTTTGAAGATGCTCAAAATATAAAAGTGTGCTCGGGAAGAGTCTGATAAAGTGTCCCTACGGGTTGATCTGGCAAGGCACAAGTTCCAGTGGAGAAAGATATTAGAATAAGATTGGCGGCTCTGCTGGATACACAAAGAAGCTGTAATCTCCCTTATTTCCTAAATCCTCTTGCTGGTAATGAGTTACACAGCAGTGGGGAGAGAGAATATTATAGCTTTGATTCCTTCCATGTGCCACAATGAAATCTCTTTGCTTTTACTAACTGTTTTGGATAGTTAGTCTGTTTATATATATAAATTTCCTTTATATATATAAAATGCTTTCACTTTTCCTGTTCTGGTTGAGGTGAATGTAAAAGTATGTCAAGGTTTATACCACATACCACTCTTCCAACTGCTATGTCTCCTCTCTGCCTAGGATTTAGGACTTTGGACTTTGGGAGGATGGTTTTGGTTTTAAAAGAATGTTGTTTGATTTTCATTTTATTAACCTATTACTTTGTGTGCAAAAATGAGCAAAGTGAACTACATTGTTTTAATAGCTTTGCTTTATAACATAAGTAAACCAAATGCCATAAGTCTATTAAATTATGGTTACATTGTTGAGGGGTTTTGTTAGTTGTCTAGAATGCAAGCTGGACAACCTGTGGTGCTGACCTTTTTATATATATATGGAGATAGATATATCTATATATATATATTAAAAAAAAAAAAAGCAAAAAAAATATATTAGCAAACCTAAAAGTAGCATTGTGGTTTTAAATGTGTTTTTACTGGCCTCAGAATCTACCTTCATTTCGTACTGTAGAACCATACCAGGTAATTAAATTTAACTTCATCACTCTTCATGGTTGTCAAAAACCAGAGAGAGATGATGTAGTTTAAACTACAGTATTTCCAAGCAGTGTTTTAATAGGTCTCTTCACAGAGAGCTGTTTTCAGGTGCACATTGACTTCCTACTTAAGCTCCGAGTGTATGTCAGCACTTGGAATTTGTACTTTTTTTTTTTGTATAAACAAATACTCTATGGGAATTTCGAGCAATATGTCTGTTATTTCATGTGTGAGTATTACAGAGTTGCTATGGCTTCCCTGCTATTCTCAGTGGTTGTTTTCTGCATAAAGGAACTACCAACAACTTTAAAAATACTCTAAATCCTTTGGTTTCACCAAATTATTTTTTTTAATATGGTGCTAACTTCATAATGTAGGTCAGTATGATATATAAAATGTGAAACCTAATGGTAGCAGTTAAGCAAAAACAAAACCCACCCCCAAACAAACCACAACAAAAACCCGGTGGTTTGAGACCTCAGAAGCATGAGCTGGGTAACACTACTGTGTAACACTCTACCTGATGAGCAGAGTTAAATTATTCACATGCTTCTTTAAAATACAGGTGTCACATAATTGGGCCTTATGTTTGTTTATCAAATATCAAGGATGCATCTGTGGACATGCTGTTAACTCCTGAAATTCAGAAAATCACAGCATTGTAGGGGTTGGAAAGGACCTCGAGAGATCGAATCCAACCCCCAGCTTATTCCTAACTTCCGGGGAAGCACAAAGGTAGGTTTGCTATCTTGTAAAGCTTTTTTTGGCTCCCGTGAAGTTGGGGCATACTTGTGCAGTAGCTTTATTAATTCTCTAGTTCTTAATATTGTGACAGACTGCAATAAGTATTGATGTCACTAAATGCAGATTCACAGTGTAAACCCTCCTGCTCCATGGGAGTGGTGTCAGTTCAGTTGATTACCTGATTTGCCTCTTTGTCCTAAAATTGCCTAAATAAAGAGGCAGAGGGTGGGGAGTGTTTCTCTCCCTGAAGCAACAATAGAACCTTTGCTTCCAGTAAAGGAAAGTATATGTCTGTTTCTAGGGAAAGTAGTCTATATGTTTACCCACTTGAAAACATGTTGGTGTTTCTCATACTGGTTTTTTTTTTCCTAAATGTTTAAGAAACTAAATGCAAAAAAAAAAAAAAAGAAAAAAAAAGAAAAAATAAATGTGTTTTGATAAATTAAGTTTGAGACATGAAAAATCCAAGAAATATAGAGTTATTTTGAACCCTTTTATCTTGGACCTGTGCTGTGGTGGTGCCTTTGGTGTGACTTTTTCCATGGAAGTATGAGCTGAGGATAGCAGGATGTGGGTACTAATTTTATATTTCTTGAATTTATCCATGTCATAATCTTAACATGACTTAGATCTAGTTCTTTGTATTTGTAAATGTATTAAAATGGTTTGAGTTTACCAAAGAGTGACTTATCCAAAATTGTCTCTGACAAAAGCAAAATAAAACAACATCACTTTGATTGTACAGGTTCAGGTCAAAACGTTCTAACGGGACTGTTAAGGGGCAGGAAATGATCACTTTTTCTACAGAATCATGATTCCACAGTTGGCAAGTTCTGCTTGCTCCTACTCGTGTTGATACGCCATTTACCCTTTCCACTGCTAGCAGTGTTAATAATTATCAAGCCATAACACAGTACTGTAAAGTTCAGCAGTGCTTCAAAGGATGCATATGTAGGTGAGCATAAACATCATCAAGCATTACATTTACACTTACAAAGTGTGTGACTCTGGTAGAAAACGAACTTCAAACCTGGCAACAGCAATTAAATTGTGCCTTGTCACATAGTGGCATGCCAGGGTTAACATTGTCATGAAACATGGAGCATTAGCTGATTGAAGTTCATTTCACAAGTCCACCAAAACAGAGTATGCTGTGTTGTTTTGGGCGAGTTATGGAAGTACTGTACAGTGTCTTGTGTCTGTACAGTTTTAGGTTAGCACAGAGCTGTTACACATTTCATTTACAATAAATGCAGAAGTCAATAAAATATGTGAAGAAATATTTGACAGCAAAATAAATCATGAAATTATATAGGCTGGTTCATAATTGAGTCTCTTCTTAATCTACCTTTTTAATTATAGACAAATGTGAAAGCAGTGACAGTGTCCTTTCCTCTAGATGTTTAACCCATTATGACAAACTGTGAAAATAAAGGATTTTATACCTTTGCTAACGTTTGTGGTTATAAACAGTTACTTTAGTTTTCCTCATCAGTTATCCTCCATATTATTTCCTTTAAACTTGTAAATACATTTAGGAAATAGCTTTGTAAATATTTAACAGTATATTAAAAGTTGAGTTTGGTCAATAAGGCCTCAAGATTGGCTCTGCTTTTTTAGCATGGAATCTTTCCAGAGCATAAAGGATACTGTCAGTTCACTGTTCAGCAGAATATACTGTAGGCCTAAATTGATAGTTCTTAACGCAGTCTTCCCAAGCATAAATTCCTGTTTTATGCTGAAGCCTTTGGTTTACTTTTATAGAAAACAATTGGGCCTCTTAATGTGTTAGGCTAACTTATGGGAAGAACAGCAGGAATAAAATCAAGGGCTGGGAAAAGATTGAATGAGCTTTACCTTTAAATATATATATATATATTATCATTTAATTTAATAGCTATTGGATATGGAACAACCGTTTGCAAATGTGTTCTCCAGCTCTGTATTTTACAAGCTATGCATCTCGTGGTTGTTTCAGTTGTCAGGAAAAAAAAAATCTGTTAAAATCAAATTTAAAATAAAANGGAATTTTACCCTTGAATGGTGCTTTTTGACTGGTCAGGGTTATTTATTAAATTTTATATTTGAAAGTATTTGGGGAATTATGTAAATTCTTTATATGAATCTGTTTATTTCATGAATTGTAAATTTCATAATACTCAGTGATTGAATTGGAAGTTCAGTAAAGTCATTCAAAATGTTCAAAGTTTATAATCTGTGTGCATTTTACATATACTTTAACAAGTGCCAGAATAGTTGTATTTAATATTGTAGATTTAATACTACTTGCACATCCCTGTGACAGCATTAACTTAAGTTACACCAGTTTACATTTAAAAAAAAAAAAAAAAAGCTAAAGTAAGCCTGGGACACGAGTTCCTGTATTTCTTCAGGGCGTGTGAAGCTGAGCATCAGTAACTGAGCAGGTTTGCTTCTAGTCCATGTGAGTAACTCCTGCCACAGTGGATACCGTAAACTGCTGTCTCTGCCATGTACGTGGGCTATGAATTCAGCCTTTGGACTTGCACTGCAAGCCTCTGGTTGTCTGTCTGATGAGACATAGAGCTCTTGCACGATTTTAACAGTGTTTTTCTGACTGAAAAACTGTATTTTTAAGTAATTTTTATTGGTATGGTTGTTTTTGATGATAAATGATTGAACAGTTTGAATGACTTGACTTGGTGTCATTATCTTGCAATATAAACCGGTAACCTCACAACTCCACACTTCATCACCATGTGAAGTAAATGAAGCTAGCTAAGCTGATGCTGTAACAATTAATAACTTGCCATTAAGAATTATTTTATAGCATGAATTTTAAAATATTTATTCAAATGATATTTTACTCTTGTATTCACTTTGTTTTTAGATTTGTGACATGAATATTTCAGTGCTGCTTTATTTTGTTCTGATGAATTTGTTTCTTGCTTGTAAATTGCTTTTTTTATGGTATAAAGTCAATGGGAATTGCTGTTTGTAAATTAAAACGCTTCTAGAGCAAATCTGTGGTGTCAGTGTCTACATTTAGATATTTAATTACTAAGGGACTTGCATCTTAGATGCTTTTCCTGAAGCGTACTAAAAAGTTGCCCTTTAATACTCATGTACCAACTGTGAATCAAAATCTTTAGAGAGTAACTATTCTCCAAGTTTCTCTTGTGTGCTAGCATTGCTTGTTTGCTTCTCAACAGACGATCATTTGAGTTTTGCTCTCCAAAACCATGTCCAGCTCTGAAAGCAAACCAGGCTGGCCGGCCCGGGCAGCCTGTCTGGCGCTGGGGTGGAGGCGAGTCAGTCCGTCTGGGAGGTGATGTTCCGTTGCCACAGCACCGTTTGCACTCGATGTTGTGCTGTTTGTGACAGCAGAGCTGATCTCAGCAAGTGCAGGGAACAGCTCCCAGGCCACAGGCTCGCCTTTCCCAGGAGCAGCCAGCCGCTGCCTGTCCCTGCGCAGCCTTAACGCCTTCGTGGCAGCCGGCCAGTAGCAGCTCTTCAGTGCCTTTCTAGCAAGCAGCTTCTTGGAGGCATTAGGATATCCTCAAGCAAGCTGTATACCACAGAGGTTACTGAGATAGACCTACCCTCTCTGGGAAAACTGGGATTTTGCAGAGTTTTTGGTTTATATTCACGAAAACACGGCTGGTACTATTAAATTTGGTTAAGATTTACCAACGTTGTTGCCGGTTTTTCATTGTGTATGAGATGTGTGCTAGGAAAGACTTCTAAAGAAGACAATAAAGCTGAATTACATTTAAATGAGTTTTAAACTCACATGGCAGCAAAGGGTCTGATTATATCACAGTAAGGCAGCTGAAGGTTATAGTTATGATCACGAGTGTTTTGGGGTTGGGGGTGGGGGCTTTTTTGGCAGGCTGGTTGGTCAGTCCCTGGAGAAGCTGTGGGCAGATTCAGGGTGATCAGTACTGTTTTAGTGAAATGCCTGTTCAAGTCCCCTTGCTTAGAAGGTCTGAAAACTCCAGTCATGCAGAGTGGGGTAAACAGAACACAACTGTTGGGAGAGGATTAAACGTGATGCTGCTTTTACCTGGAGAGCAGAGAGGCAGAAGGTAACACAGTTTGCATGTTCTCCTCTGCATCTTTGGCTTATCTGAGGTGGTGAATGGTTTCACCCTGTCAGGAAGCCATGGTGGTTAGAAGTAAGATGCAGCAGAGCTGTGTCTGTGGGGCTTGATGTGGTTAACTTTTATACAGCCACGCTGCTCACCAGTACCTTCACAAAATACTTGCTGTGTTTCCTTCATTACAGGTTTCCATCCACAGCCTAGGAACAGAAGCAGCTTTAGCGGCTTCCTGAGCAGACTTGTGAGTTGGGGCAGTGGTGAGCTGACATGATCCTTAACAATTGCATTATAAACGTCATAGATTTGTTTACAGCAGACAGTCTGTGCTGGATGCTGGCACAGATGTCACACAACACTGGGCACCCTGTGGAAACCGCTCTTAGTATGCGGGTGGGGCTGCACTGCAGCATCAGTCGCAGGCCCAGAATCTCATAGTTCTGCATGAGGGCAAGTGTCAAGTTTCCTCCTTGATAGAGCTTGCTGCTCTTTACTTGCTTTAGCTAGGAAAGCTATGGAAGTCCAGGCTAAGGTATGGAGTTCTAGATAAAATTTACCCTTCAGGACTGACACCATTCCTAAGGGGACCAGACTTTTGGGGAGTGATGGGGGAAGGGAAAGTAGCTGGCAACTTCTTTACGTACAAGTGGTAGATGGTGCTTTCGTGAAGGCTCATACTTCTGCATCCTCCATGCCAACTGGGCTTCTGTTCTGGTTAGTATGTGTTAGGAACTAATAATGCTGAATGGGCACAAGAGTTCTCCCTTGCTGCCAAACATCTTTAGTTCTGGCAACAGAAGGAAAGGGGAAAATAGTATCAGGGAAGATGTGCGGTATGGTAGTAGTAGTTAAAGAGGGCAGCAAGTGTCCTTCTGCACTGTCCTGGTGCTGTACATCAGACCAATGATTAAGGCAGTTTCTGTGACTTCCCCAGAAGTCTTGTACTGTACAAGGCGCAACAGATGGAGACAGGAGTGGAGAAGACAACAGGGTTTTCTTCAGAGGAGTGAGCTGCAGTCACCTGCCTTGGGCTCTTTCTGGGAGTGAAACAATAAGGGTTTGAAGGATGATTTTTTGAGGCAATGTGATGAGGCTGATGGAGAATTTGCCCATCTGAGGCAGTTCAGATAAAGTACAAAGGTGCTGCTTTGAAAACATAGCAAGCAGGCAAGGGTCAGTGACCCTGGCTGGAAACAAGAGAAATGTGATGATAAGAAAATAGATTGAGGATTAATGGAAAAGCCCTTAGAAGTAAATACAATTCCTTTTGGACTAGAAAACTTGGGAAGACAATGAAGGGATATAACTACAGCAACAAGATTAGAAAACTCTTCATAGGTTTAAAGAGTCAAAACTTATCAAGCTAGTCACATAAATCAAATTTTTACACCATTCATATTACATCAGAAACCTTCAAAGTATCTGAACAGTCTTTCTTTAGATACATTTCTCTCCTTTTATAAAGAGGAAAAGTCTGCCAATACAATGACAGGGAGTTGACTGTACTTGGGTATGGGACAGCATAGCTCAGCTGCCTGGGCAAACTATCTGGTAGCTGCAAAGGACCCCATGTCTGCTTTATCCTTGTGAAGGTGAGGAAATAAGAGAAATAAAATCATTTCAAGATTTTAAAAATGGCTCTAGAGTATCAGAGTAATTCTGCTATTCTTTGCACTTAATGCCTAGAAAATACTCGGGTTTTTTTCTTTAAATCCTTTTTTCCAGCCAACCATGCACACATTTTTGCTGCATTGGATTCTATCCTCATCGAGTTCTATCTAGGGATACACCACTGACCTTGGGTAGTTCATATTTGTTTACAGTTGCAATCCATGGCAATAATTGCAGTGCCATGGTACAGTATGTGTTGTTAAATTTCAACTCCTCTCCTTGTTTAGTGTTTGTCCCTAATAGCCTAGAGAATTTTCTAAGCAATTTCAGAAGATATGCAATAAAAGAATTGTACTGCATTAACTACAGTAGCTTATTTCAAAAGCACTAATTTGAAAAGGTTTTCTATAAATGAGTTTCAAGCAATGCTGACAGATAAATGCACACACACACAAGTTTGGTTATTGAAAATACTTAATAATCCATCACTTTTGATAACAAGCAGAACTTTGTGTTCTAAGATAGCAGTAAGCCTGAGCTGCTTATCAGAACTGTTTTCAGTTGGTTTATTTTTCCTACTTTCGCACATAGTGTATCTTATCTTTTCATACAGCACATTTGGCTGTGACATGGATATTGGAGTTGTGAGCATCAGGTCACAAGCAGATCTCACATCTATGTTATTTTTATAGTTCTCAAATTGAATGTTTCTGCCTTGGAAAGAAAGCTCATAGATATTTGGAATGTCCAAAGATGTTTAAACTGCTCTGGATTTGATAGTCATGAAAGACCTTTAGTAACCATGAGATGGGAAAGACAACTTCAAAGTGTGTTCTCTCACATACAAGCTTCAGTCCAGTCTTAGGGGCTGCGAAGCAATCCGGCAGGTGGCTGCCAACCCACGGAGCGCCTGTTTCACCTGCAGCGCTGCTTGCCCTACCAACCCACCGACCGTGGGCGTTCACAGAAGCTGCAATAGAGACACACAGAGCTTTGTTTTGTGGCCTGAGGTTACTGCTGCACCACTTCTAAGTGTTTAGGCATTTAGCCTGTGGCAAATGTAACCGTGCACTTGGTGGGAACGCTGGCACTTAGGGTACGTTGGAGAAGCGCTCCGAGCCCTGCCGAGTTGCCCTCGAAGAGTCGGTTCTGTCCCTCCCGGGTGGATCCGGCCCCTCCTCCGTGCTTGGGCCTGAAGCCGCGGCCGGGTTTGGTCAGAGGGAGTGGGCTGGCTTCCACGCACAGGGGAGGGCAAGTTAAAGGCCGTACTACAGCAGGGGACGAGCGGACACAGGGCAAACCCGCCTGCCGTCCCCTGCGCACAGGCCTGGCCGCGGCTCCTCAGGGACGCTCGGAGGCAGGAGGGAGCCCGGCCAGCGGCCTGCCCCGCCGAGAGGCCGCCCCAGCCCCCTGACTCCGTAACCCCTCCGAACCCACCCGCGGAGCTGCGGCCTCCCCATCCCCACGGGGGGAACGGGCGCGGCCAAGGACGCCTCAACGCACCTGCGGCTGGCGGCGGCTCCTGCGCAGTGGCCACGCGCTCTCACGCTCCCGCCTCCGCCCCGCGCCGATTGGCGGACGCTCCCGAGCGGAGCGGCGATTGGTCCGCGGGCCCGTCAGTCCGGCGCGTCTCATCCCTTCCCCTCCATCCCACTCNCGCCGTTCCGGGCTCTGCCGGGCCCTGGCTGAGGGCAGGCGGCGGGTTCCCGCGGTGCGAGACCCCGGCTGGTCGCCGCGCGGCCTTCGATACCGGGCCTGGTCCGGCAGCCCCTCGGCAACGGCCGCTCGGCCTGTCGGAATCCCACCTCCGCGACGGCCCCGTCGCCTCCGCTGCCCGCGCCGTTCGCCCCTGCCCCTCAGTCAGCACCGCGGGGCGCGGGAGCGGCCGCTCTCCCGTGCGGGGCCGGAGTCCCAGGGCTTGGCGGGCGCGGTGAGCGTGGATGCGGGGTGCGGGGCGTAGGCGGGGTGGGCTTCCCCAGGGGCGCGTTCGTTGTGCGGCCGGGGAGAGACCAGCCGGGTGCGGAGCGGGCATGTGTGTGTGTGTTCCCAAGCCGCGGTCGCCTGGGGTCCCTCTTCATCCCGCAGTCTCCGGTCCTGGGTTCGGCAGACAGCGACGGGTCTGTGGCGTGTAGCGGAGGAGGGGCTGTTGAAATGCTGAGGTGTGGAACCTCAACACGCCTTCTGCTTGTGGCTTGTCCTGAGCTCAAGGCAACGGACGCGGTCTCCCTCTGTACTGAACAAGAAGTGTCATCTGGGTTGGTCCATGTTAGCATGAGGAGAGGTGTTCCCGGCCCTAAAGACCTTGTAGCTAAGTGTAGCAGTCTGTATGTGATGTCCGATAGCTGCCTTTAAAGTCAAATCTGTTTTCACCTTGAGTGTTCGGGCTGTGCCTAGTAGCTACTCGTGTAACTCGGGTGGGGAGGACGGCCGAGTGTGCAAGGACAGAAGTGTGTGTGCGCTTGTTCATTAGTTTTCTGTCTGTTGTCCCGCCTATGTGGTGCAGGACCAGTTTGAAGAAAAATATTAGAAGATTTAATGAAATAACATGATTAAAATAAGAGGGGTTTTTTTCAATTTAGCTTGTTTTAGTAAAGTGGTGACATCTAGAGATCAGGATGGGCAGTAGTTATGAGCGTTGCTGTTTGTCCCATGTAAACCTTTTTTCCAGCATCTTAGTGTATTTTGTAATCAAACTTTACACGTGGATATAGTAATGTATTTGGAAGTGTTGATAATGAGCGCTTCAGAAAATGAAAGATAGCATATCACTTTTACAGATGTAAGATATATTTAAAGCAGACCTGTATAGGAAGCACAGCTCTTGCTGGACTATGAGACTGAGCTGCAAGATCAGTCCATAGCATAGTAATTTTTAAATGAGCAACCCAGGTCTCTCCTCTTGCATCTGTGTTGTCTTACTTTTTTTTTAATGAAAGTCTAACTTTCAGCTGACCCTAAAGTTGTATATATTCTGTTTCCTGAGCAAAGTGAAGTGCTAGATAGAGTCTCCAGCCAGATTTGTCATCTGAAACTACACAGTCATGGTTAATGCTTGGTTTAATAGTATTTTTCCATCTTTAGGTTTATCTTGTAAATGTTATCTGCAAATGATAGAAAGTGAAGAGCAGAAAGGCTTAGCTTGTTAGGGGTTTCTTTCTATACCAGCTAGTGTTTTCAGATTTTAAATGTTGAATAAAAAACATCTGCACCTGGTATGTGGATGTTGGCTCTACTTCTGTGTTTCAGCAAAGCACCTTGTCATGGAAGGAAAGAAGTCTGTTTAAACAACACAGTTAAATTAGCTGCTTTGAATTATTTTCGTTTGACTATATCTGTTGATTTCATAAGCAGACAGGAGTAGGTACTCAGAAGTATCACATCTCTAAATACAAGTATTCTTAAGTACTTCAATCAACTTGAATGAATGTTAGCCTCGTTAAGTTATTCTGTTAATTTGTGGTGAGATGCAGAGATCTTGAATACAAGACTCAAAATATTTACGCTTTTTTTTTCTTTTTTTTTCCAACAAGAGGCTGTTTTCTTCAGATTGTTAATGCTTTCATGGACAGATCTGACAGACTGAGCTGCAGTTGGCTGTGAAAATTCATTATGCCTGTAATTTTGGGTGAAATATTTAAGGGGATTCTAACTCATTTGTAACTTGTCATGTTGATTCTTTTATGAATTGTGATCACTTGCTCATGCAGGGAGTGCCTGCTTTGTGTGTACTTGGAGTTGAGTTTTGAGTGTATGAAGAATACTGTTTTCTGAGCAAAAGCTCTTTCTTTGATCCTAGTAGGAATTATATATATTTAAAGACCAGAAGATAAATTGTGTGTGAATGGAGGTTCCTTGGAAGTGGAAGGAGATAGGGTCTGTAGTAGAGGCATAGTATGTGATGTGCAGTGATTTATAGCTTCATCACAGCAGCGTGGGCTTTAAAGCAATTTTCATGTCAGTTTCCATATGGAAGAATCAGATATTTGAGATTTTCTTCTTAAACATTAACTGTTATATAAGGTAAAAAAAGAAAGGGAAGGTCTATGTGCAAATATCACCAGAGCAAGTTGTAAATCAGCTTATTGATTATCAGTGGTAATCAGGTTTGTCACCAATTGTGTTTGGTGGAGTAGCTGTGGCTTAATTTGATGATGCAGACAAAGAATGATTGTATTTCCTTTTGTGTCTGTTTGTTTGGTTTTTTTAGTCAAGTCCTGAGGTAAATGCTGCTCATTTTCCCTTTGTTTTTGACTTGTAAGCCACCTTGAAATGTCACACTCATGTCAGCTTGGACCTTGTGTTGGTTGAGGGCAGTGGAACAGTTAAGGATACGTATTTTGAATACATTTAGTTATGAAATTCCTAATATGTTGCTCTTCCCTCTAATGTATTGAGTAGTTCTAACCATTTTTGGAATTTTTCACATGCCAATTGGCAGCTAGAATGGGCAATGAGCTGTTAAGGCTGGGAGGGAGAGCTAACAATAAAAATATCAAAGCGTGTTTCAGGTAAGGCATGCACAGTTTGAGAGCAACAGGGTTATATCATAAATGCCACTGTAATCCTGTTTCCTGTTAATTTTCAGGAATGTCATGCTTTTAAACAAGAGAGAAACCTGCTGGATAGCCAGAGCTAGACCTGACAACGAGCTGATGGAGGCGTGCAGCAAAATGGGTTGAGTGAGTGCAGAACTACGTTGTTACACTGTAAGTATGTGATTGAAATAACAGCATAGCAGCAGGTGTTTTCCTGTTTTCACTTGTGTTTGATCAGAGATTGCAGAGGAGTCTGTCTCCTCTGTTTAGAGAGCCCAGAGTCGTGTTGGAGTCATGATGGTATTACACTGTGTAATGCAGCAGATGTGTATTTCCTCTCCTGTGACTGTTTAATTGAGATTCCCCTAAAGTGTTGTGCTGGTGTGTTCTTCAGGACTTGGGGCAGTACAGTTCAATCTAGTATTGTTTTCTGATAGACTTCAGATGAACCATCTTGTGTCACTTTCTCTGTATTTATTGAGTTATTTTTCTAAGGGGTGCTGTAAAATAGGTTATCGAGTAATTGTGTAAAAGAAAACCCTAGAAATCACTATCTTCCATTTTAATTTCTTAATCTATCAAAGATGAGTACATAGTCTCCTCTGAGTTATGGTTATGTATTAAAAGATGTAAGACTTGACAACAGCCTGTAGTAAGTTACGAGTCACTGCCACCTTGTGGAACTGTGAAGGCTTCCAAGTGTTGTAAAACAGCTCAGATATGGAGAGGAGAGCCCACAGGCTTCTGAGTGACGCAGAATGGGAGATTCCAAGTGGCAGCAAAGGATACTAAATTTTGTTTTACCCATTTTATTCTTCATTTAAGAAATGCAAGCTGTTTTTCTTCCCTGTTCATAGTAAAACCTGTGAGCTACTCCTGCTGACTTCTAACATTTGAGTACAAAACCAGTTTATTACTAATGGAACACTGGTGAATATTGCAAATAATAGTCCATACTAGTTCCTCTCTGCAACATATTTTTAAATAGTATATAAATTATATATTAATGATATTTAGTGTGACAGCCATGATACCCTCTCTTCTTGAGAGCAGTACTTAATATGAAACTGAACTAATTCAGCTGAGAGATTTCACTTGGAATGCAATGTTTGACTACAAATTACCACTTTATTTAGGAGATATTTTTGTTGATTTTACAATGAAAATGGGAAGTTTGGCTTGCAGAAGCAGAAAATACATTCCAGCTGTCAATAACTTACCATGGCACAGTTTGGATCTGACCTGGAGAGGAGCATCTGCAATACCGTGGTGTGGGAGTGTCACATTAGCCAAGCTGAAGGGAGCGTGTAGGTCACTTTGCCACTTCCCAGCAAATCCATGTTCATATGACGAATTAATGGACTCTTTGCTGGTTCCACTTTTTCTTATGGATGCTTACTGTAGAGTCTGGGCTTTGCAGTAACAATTTCATTGTGTGGGTGCTGGGGGAACTTGCCAAGTACAGTTATGCACCATTCTTGGTTTCTGTTCCTCAGAAAGAAAGTGATTTTTCAGCACTAAAGCTCTTGTTACTTAAAATTGTATTTCAGTTTACTGAAGATTGAGAGATACAGTGATCTTCAGTCTGGGAAGCACTTAAGTTGCTAGTTCTGCACAACTTGTTACTTGTGGTGGCAGCATAACAGTGACTGTCAAAAATTGCACTAAACTTTGGAGTGCTGTTTCCCTTCAAAAGGTGCCTTGTGATCGGATCTTGTCACAGCCCAATACTGAGATTTATTGACTGAAGTAGAAAGGTTATTTCTATTGCATGTTCATAACTACAGTAAGAAGTTTCTCAGAAAAGAATGTTCATGAAACTACTAAATTGTTCATGGCACACTTTATCTATAGGTGGTACTGTTGCCTTAAGCATAATGAAATATTAGGGACTTTACAGTGACATGGATACTGAAAATACACAGGACCCTTTTGCTTAGGAGGCTCTTTAGTAATATAAATGTAAAGGCTTTTTAGTCTTACCTAGCCTAGTTGTGCTTTTTTTACTGAACTGTTAGTAGGCAATTATTATTTGAATCCAGGATTTTGAATTGTCTAGAATATTTCAGGTTATACAAATGGCCATCAAGGCCTAAGGTTAAATTATTTTAAAAAGACTTTTGAAATTAAAAGAGCTTCTTCATATAAGGCATTGTGCCTGTTTAGACAGCTCAACTGTCCAGTCTCATGTGTGTGTTTGCCATGAAAGGGCTCAGAGTGGGATACAACAGGAGCTGAAGGAGCTGGGGTTCATGTGGATCATTTCTGCCTTTACTGTAGGACATGTGGTCCTCTTTCTCTAATGCAGAAGTCGCATGTGAGCGGGTTAGAAACAGGGTTTGAGAGGTGATACTTGGCTGGACAAAAGCATTCAGGGAAGTGAGAGTATGACATGGTGTTGAAGTGTGCCAAACCTTTGGGAGGGGGTGTTGGCAGTCAGGAATAGAGTAGTTGTGCACCACTGTTACTCAGTGCTTCCAAAGCTTGTGCATTAACTTTTTCCCAGGTTGGCAAGTAGCCATGTAGTACCCCACAGCTGCTGCCTTGAAAGATCTAAAGAAATTCTCTAGAAATCCTTCCAGACTGTCATTCTCTGTCACTGCAGTGACAAAACAGCTGTAAACGGCTTGGACAGTTTAATTTTTTCTAGTTTTGATATTGAAAGTGATGACACTAAATGAAAGAAACTTAGTGGTGGATAGAAGGTAGGTAAGTAGATACAGAAAACAAGCAAAACAGTTTTAGGTAATGCTGTTACCTTTTTCTGTTTATTTAGCAATAACACAAAAAGATGGGACTTTTCTACTCCCTCTTATGAGCCTTTGGGCTGAAGCTGGATATGATGTAGGTGGTGATATAATTTTTACATCAGTGGCTAAATGCAATCACAGCAGCACAAGTATAACCACGTTATTGTTTCATCCTGGTTTTGTACTACAGCTCCATTTTCCTCCTCCAGTATGTTAACTGTGCTAACATATTCTCATTTGTACTCTACACCCACAGCCTCTGAATGTGACTTTGTTCATGGTTCATTGAGGAAAGAAACATTCTAATGGTGAACATCTGGGGAAATAGTTTTGCAATGAAGAAAGGGGAAAATGAGTGCAATGATTAAAAAACAAATAAAAACTTAATATGGAGCTCTACTGGTTTATTGTAAATGTGTCCTTAGGTGGTGGCAGTTGCCAGTGAAGTGGCAAAGTATATTGTTGATCTTTCTGGAGGTGGAAAGCAAGATTCTTCCAGTATTCTTCATTCCCTTATCTTGGTCAAGGACAGCTAACAATTCTGATGTTTGAAATTCAATTCTGGAAGACCTGTCCTCAGAAGAGGATCTGGATTCTCAGTTTGTTTCACAGCAAAAGGGGTTGAAGGGTGACCTTGTTGCTCTCTACAGCTTCCTAAGAAGGACCCCTGGAAGAGGGAGTTGCTGAGCTCTTCTCCCTGGGGTCCAGGGATGGGACATGTGGGAATGGTTCCACTGTTGAGTCAAGGGAGGTTCAGACCAGATATTATGATGTGTTTCTTTACTGAGAAGGTGGTCAAACACAGGGCCCTAGTGTGCTCTAATTGTCTTCACTGAACTAGTTGTGTAGCTAATTTGAGCTTAAAAAAAGAGCAGTTATCTTTTGGTAGAATACCAAGTATGTGTTAAAAGCATGTTGCAGCTGTCGGTTCGTGACTTGGAGATGTTAAGGAAATGCACTACTGACAGGAGTAAGTAAATAGGGTTTGAAATTGGCTGAGACAGTTAAGTTTTGGAGCCCAGAATAGCCATATCAGGTCTGATCAAAGGTTTGTCTAGCTGGGTATTTTTCCTCCAGCAAGAAAACAGCAACAATGTTAACCAGTGTTTGTTTAGGGGCTGCTCTCACATTTGTGGAGAGCTGTGTGAACAGTAACTTCCCCGGATTTCTCTGCTAGCAGTTGGGAATCAGGACACAGGGACATCCTTGGCCAGAGATGGTATCTGCACTTAAGAGTCTTTTATCAACTTTCTTGTGAGTTGGATAACTAGTAATGAGCATGAATTCAGGGTCACTGTAACTGGATTGCACACAAATTACAAACACAAATATACAATATGCAGCTCTGCTTTCAGAAAATGGAACTTCTGTGCCATACACAAACCTTAGCAAATGCTGCTGAGGTAATGGCTGTAGAGATTACTCCTGCCCTCACTTCTGATGGTGGTTTTGTTTTATTTTGTTTTCCAATTTAGTTGTTCTTGTGCTGTCTTCACTTTTGCTTCAGAGAGAACTACGTATCTAAATGGGTTTAAGTTGTCAGAGAACAGCCAGCCTCTGGTGGTATGCATGTGTGCATCTGATTTATCCACTTCAGTTCTGGCAGTCTGAATGAGTGCTACTGCAATGTACCTGTGAACTTTCTGTACAATCAGATGGGTCTTTTTGTTGGTGGCTTTTTTTAAGCACTGTATTAGTGGTTAACTTAAGTTGAAAGAATTTTTTAAGCAGCAGTTTAAGTTATGAAAATAAATTATGTCCTTTTAATGACTTTTTATCTATAGCCAACATACTGGACTTTTGATAATTTTCAGAATTTAAAACTTTTAAATCCTGTTGGAGTGAAGTATTGCAAGTATGGGGGAGCAGCTTCTATATTAAGTGTTTTTGATATATTTCTGCATGTAGTTTGGCAGCCTATTGCCATTTACCATATGCAGACTAACACTGGAGCTTCTGCTAAGCTGAGTAGTGCCTTTTGTGATAGCCAGTGTGAAACTATATCACATCACCAGATGATTTCATAAGAATAAAAATGCTTTATTGAATTAGACTTAAAAGGAATGGGTGTGCATCAAAGTATTTTTTTTTCATAGATGTTAAACTTGGAGAAACCTATGCACATATGTGGGGGGGGGAACTGCATTTTTAATGCTAGTGTGATATTTGAAACATTTTGGGTTGTAACCTCCAAATTGACTTTTTTCTGTGTACTGTAAAGGCAAAAGTATGTTATTAGTGCTTTTGATTTCAGATACTAAAGCACTTCTGTCTCTCTTTGGTTTAGTGAACGTTAAAACTTGGAGAAGAACTGAGCTTGGACAGGATACGAGATCACATATGGGATTTTTCTTTCCCCTTTCAGAGCATTTTTGAGCCCCTGCACAATAGAAGACCTAGTCAGAAAGGCGGAGGAGGAGATGAGAATACTTCTGTGGTCTTGATGTAAATGCCACGTTTTAAAGAAATTACATCATGAAAATTGCTTTCCACTTCAGTATCTCCAAGGGCTATTAACAGGAGCAACTCCAGACCTAGAAATACTTTGCAATCTGTTAGTGTTTAAAATACAAGTTAATTTTATCAAGACACAAGATAAAGGAAACTGGTTCTTGACTAGTTTAACTGAGGAGATTCTGGTGTTTGAAATGCAATTACTGGTTTGTTTCATACTTTCCCATGAGATCGTGGGGAAAGTTGTTTGTCGTGGAGGGCCTTGTAGGGATGACCAGTGGGGTGGAGGACCTCATCTTTCTCAAGGAAGTAAAACAAGAGGTTATTTTTATTCTCAGCTGTCTTCTTTTCCAGCATATTCCTGTGTGTGTGATCAGTGTGTTGTGGGAAAGGGTGAGGATGCAGAGAAATGTCAGTGTCCCTACTTGCCTATGTGAGCAGCTGCTGATCTTGTGACTAGAGGAAGTGTACAGGAGCCTGTGGCAGCAGTTGCTGTGGGGTTTGTCTACATTTGCTGTGGAGAATTGTGGAGCAACCATGCTGTTTTCTTGATTCCAGATGAACTGGAGCTTGAGATGACTTTAATTCTGTAAGCAGCTCTTGGCTGTGCAGAAACACACAAATAGTTCTGCTCTTAGTATGTGTGTGCATGCTGTATCTGGAAATTCCTACTAGCTGTCTGCTAGTGTTGTCCCAAAAGTGGGGTCATTAGCCCTGTGCAGGACACCAGTGCACACACACGGAGCAGAGGACTTGGGTTTGTTCCTTGTTCATGCAGGGATGGGTGCTGGGTGGGAATTCACAAAGCCAGCACACCACACAGACATTTATAGTGTATTTGTCTTGTTACAGGATTAGAAAAGCCTGCCTAAAATGAAACTAATTGGTTAGTAATTACTGCATCATCTACTACTGGTCAAGCATATTCAAATTAGCATGTGTGTTCCTTCAAGGTGTGTGTGAGGGTAATTTGCATAGTCTTTGAATTGGGTCAGGATCTCCCACTGCCACTTCCATGTTTCCCCAGTGTTTGTTGCCTTCAGTCCTCTGGCAGTGCTGTAGCCCTGGCACCTGCTGGGGCAGGAGGTTTCCTCCCTATCTCTCCTCCAAGGACATGTTTTAGCAAAGCATGCTTTTATCAGTCCTTCACCTGTCTCCAAAAGCAGAGTTCTTAGCAGAGAAAGTCAGCACATTTAACCATAAACCAAAGAGTGTCTGAGCCCTAACCCAAACACACTTCTGTCCCCTGTCAGGGGAAGGTTCTGCTTTACAGACATCACTGGCAGCTTCCTTCAAGTGTGTGTCAATGTTCTGCAATGTTATGGGTTCTTCACACAGTAGCCTGTGGAATGAGGCTACGTGGTGTCTATATTTTAAACCTGTCCCTAGCAGCCAACTTGGGTTTATTAAGTAGAAACAGTGAGAGACTTCAGTTTTCTTCCCAAACTAAATAATCAGTGTAACGCCCATGGGGTTAAATGTTCTTTCTTTTGCTAAGACAGGTGCTTGGATTCAGCCATCACTTCTGGGCAGACCCGTGGGTCTGAACTGTGTTGTCTTCTTTTCATCTCCATCTCAGCAAGCTTTCACATGAGGCTTCATTTGGATTCTCAGACTGGAATGTTGAAAGTGTCACGTAGTTAGGAGACTAAAGTGATGAGGAGGGAGAAGTAAGAAAGCACCAGTTAGTAGCTTGGATTTCTACTTTTAAAATATGTTGTGGTAACCTGCATTTTCTGGATGAATACTACCTAGCATGGACTTAATATAAACCCTGCTTCACTATAAATGACACATAATATACTCCCCCTCCCCATTTCTCTAGCTGGTTGTAAGTAGGGATAAAATCTTGGCATGGCTTTAGCAATCTTCAGTTGTACTCCTTCACAGTTGGTACCTGAGAGAAGAGAATGTATCTCCTAGTATCCTGTTTCTGAAGTTTTCTCTGAAAAAGAGCAGTGAAATCTCTTGTATAGCTGTTAAAATTTTATGTATTTATTTACACAAAAACATTTTCTTTGCAGGAATTCTGTTTTCATCATGTTGTCTCACCAGTGTTGGACGAGCTGAAACTTGGGGAGAGCATGTATAAACGGAATGACTTCATGGCCAATGTGATGGTCACTTCTGCCACTCCAGAGGTACAGTTCCTTGGTCTTTGTTAGCTTCTCTTTCAAAATGGAAATTTTGGCATTTCAGGCCTTTCAAATAGTGTAGTATTTGACAGGAGAGCTATTTTAAGACACTCCATGGTTCTGAGTGTTCACAACCTAGTTTTTTAATTGGTGGTGACTACTTATTTGATTAGTTTTAAATAGCATTTTGACCTGTAACTTACAGCAGCCATTTATTATTGATGAGTGGAGTGATGTAATGTGCCATATAAATGGAGCCAGTTGAAATATTCCAGTTGAATTTTCCTTTCATTTACTAGTAAGAAGGGATTCTGTAAGATTTTGTTTATTTTTGACCAGCTGGATCCATTGGAGACCAGGAAGCTCTGCCATTCTGTTTTTAAAATCTACCTAATTCCATCTTGAGCTGCTGTGCACCACTAACAGCCTGTGTTTGTAGGTCCAGGACAGTCACCTGGAGACTGCTCGGGAATTAGTTCTCCTCCTGAGATTCTCTGGGGTTTTTTTACTTACAATATTTCAACATATTACATGAAAATCAGTTACAGTAAAGCTTCCCTAGTAAAGCACACATGTTAATGTATGATAGGAGGTACTTTTTGGTTTTTAAAACAGCAACTTTTTGATGAAATTCTTCTCTGGTTGAAAAATTCTACTTCATCTTAAGACATCTGAACAGTTGTGTGAAGCAAGTTGGTGGTTTTTCGTCCTGTACTGGTACTTTTTTCACATATAACTTGAACCTATCAAAGCAATTGTCCTGTTTTTCATTAAGCAAATCATCTGACAGCTGATCTTTAAAAATCAACTAAAAACCAAAAACATATAACGTGGCTATGTCCTGCAAAAGATAATTTTCTCAAACATAGTATAAACATCCTCAGGCTAACAAAATAAGGTTTCTTCATTCTCCCAAGACAGGGAACATTTTGAAATAGTTCTGTAAACATGCAACTTTGAAATTCCATTTGGTAATAACTTCAACCCTGAATCTTTTACACACCATTGTCTCAGAACAGAAGTATCTGTCATAGATCAGAGCAGAAGTCATCTTCAGGGTCAGATCAGAGATTCTTCCAATCAGTTACTGTGCCTCTGATGTTGGCCAACAAGTGCCTCAAAGAAGGGCATGGGAGCTGTGCAGGTGTAGGAAACATCCCACTGGTACCACCTGTTAGTAACCCAGGGAGGAAAAGATCCTATTTGTTATCTCTTAGTGTGTTTGTCTTCCACGAGTTTACCTAGTCCTCGCTCTGAACCTGGGTGATCTTTAGTTTATACAGAATCCCATAGCAAGCTGGGTCTCATCCTAACTGTGTGCTGTCTGAAGACCCATGTTGCCTTAAACATTTAAAAACCATCTCTTAATTTTAACTAGTAACCCTTTCTGGTGTTAGATAGGAATGGTCTCTTTTGCTCTACCTTTTTGCTTGCTTTTGTTAGTTTATAGTACTTCTTCCCAACAGTCTTCTGCCTCTTTTTCAGGTTGAAGATTCCTAGCATAGCCAGGCTTTTTTGTAAAGAAGCCATTCTATGCCTGTGACCATCCTTGTTGCCTTTTCTGAATCTTTTCCAGTTCTTTGCTATGAAGATGATGGATATGTTTGCATATGTTTGGGTGCACTGTGGATTTATAGAGGAGCATGTTCATCCTCTTTATATTTTCTCTTTGCATTTTCCAGACATAACAATGGGAAGTCCCTTTTCAGTGCTGATTGACATATTCTTAGTGCTTGTAACTGATGCACTGGAACTATTTATTGTTTGTTGCAAGGGCAGTCTCTATGATATCACTGTATCCTCTCCTTAGTGAGGAACCACATCAAAAAAATCTTGTGGAAGTTCAGCAGGACTGTTTTAATTGTCTTCCTTTACGCACGCTGATGTAGATACTGAGGCAGTGCTGCTCTCTTTACACACTAACTTGGCAGTTTCCTGACACAGCACAGCTTATCTGTGTTTCTGTTAATTCCCCTTTACTCTCTTGGGCTTGCACAGTGCAAACATCAGCCTTCCTAATAAGTAGCTCCCCAGTATGTAGGGAGAAAAAAAAAATGAAGGTGGTGAGATGCCAAATTAGTTTGCCACCAAGTCAGCATTAAGTGATAATTACATGTCATAGTTAACTATTTTGTGATGACAGCAATGTTCTTTTAGCAGACAAATAGCCTCAGTGAGATAATGGCCTAAGACATCTATGCGTGTATATTTGTATTCAGGATGTAGTGATAAGAAATAGAAAAATAATGCTGCTATTATTAAATCACCCTATTCCCAAAGAAAGGAAATAAGCCACAAGTGCCTTCATCTAACCCCAAGGACAGAAACTTCAAAAGGAAGGCAAGCCACCAATTTTTAAGGCAAGACACAGTACTGTTCTAAAGTGTCCTGCAGCTACCAGCAGGTTAGGCTGCAGGACATACCAGTTCTTCCTTTTTTCTAACATTATGGATAGAACACCGTGATTTGGATCTAACCATCTTTACCTTGCATATTTAATTTAAAATTTTCCATTGAATATGAATCTTCAGAATCCCAACAGTGTTTCCTTTTGTGTAACAGCTTTTATCTAGTCTATAATGTAAGAAATGTCTCTCTAATGTTGGAAATCTCATAGAAAACTGTATATCACTATAGTTTTTGTAGAAGCAAGTTAGTTGATAACTTTTGTGAACTGTGCTAAACTAAACTTTACAATTCAGAGTCTGAAGCTTTTTGGAGTTCATACTATTCTTGTGATTTCTTAATACTTTTACATATTAATTTTCTGAATTTGACATGAAATCAATCATTCTGCAGATAAGCCTACTATTTTTCCTTTGTAGGGTAGTAGCAGCTCAGATTCTCTGGAAGGGCGAAGTTCAGATTATGCCAATAAAAGCTACGATGCAGTTGTATTTGATGTGTTGAAAGTAACTCCTGAGGAGTTTGCTGTAAGTAGAAATGTTATTTTTACATTTAAGTTTATATAATATTCAGATGAATATTGCAGATAAAATCTTTTCTATTAATTTCCAGTGCTCATGAAAACAAATTTCTGATTATAGAAACTTTAAGAAAACAAACACATCTCGGGATATANACAGTTTCTTAGAAAAAGCAGTTTCTTGAAATCTGGGAAGAAGCTTGTAGAGAAGAAACAACTTGAATTCCTTAACAACAAATTTTCAGTTTGAAACTGAAAGCAGAACTGCAGTTTTGGTAAAAGTCCAATATGGTTCTTGTGCCAGGACCCTTGGTGGTTTTTTTTTTTTAGTTTATACGTAACTTGCTGGGTAGCAGGAAGGAGTGAGGATGAAAGCTGTTGAACCTGGTTTGGTGGAGTCATTAATATTTTGGGCATCTAAATGATATTTCCCTTATTTGGTGTAAGATTGTTTAAAACCCATTCACCAAAAAGATATACTATAAATATGCCTGCATTGTTCCTATAAGTTTGCTGCTTTGGAACAAATTCTGACAAGTCTTGCAGTGTTCATGCAGAGCTCACAGATGAGAGCTGTTCAGTGGAAATACACAAATACTTGGTTGGCAAATCCGCATCAACAAAAAGAATGGTCTGGTGCTTTTGCTCTGTCAAGCTCAGATGATCTACCTTCAGAAATGGAGAGCCACAATGTAGACAGGCCTGTAAAAGCACATGGAAATAGAAATGCCTAATTTCATCAGAGGAGGCTAAATATTAAGTCCAAAGACAGCCTAGAACATAGTGTGTTGTCTACAACAGCAAAAATTAATTGCTGGTGATCTCAGAACTGTATTTATAAAACTATCAGGTCAAGAGAAGGTTGGCTGTAACTTATGACTCAGTATTTTTGCTATGTTCATAATTCCCACTGCTGTTGGTTTGACACAGAAGTTTGTTGATGAAGATCTTGATTTAATGGTACGCTTAAATTTAAATGTACACATTACACACACACCCCCTTACATCATTGTAGTCTTTCTTTTAACTCTGAAGTCCAGACTTCTGAGTTGTATTTTTCTCTCTCCAATTCCACTTACAGCTCTGAACAAAACAAAGCTAAAGCACCCACAAACCACTGACAAGCCAAAAATTGAAATGTGTCTGGAGAACTGAGTGTGAGGCTTGAAAAAGATGATCTGTAAACCCTTAGTGGTAGGGCTGTTTGTTTGAGGTGGGTTGGTTCAGTGGTTGACACTGATTTTAATACAACATTGCACAATCTTAGAACACCAGAGCTTTCTTAGCCAGAGTAGCTGTTCTACTTGTGCCACATTAAAAGCTTTTAACTTCTTATTAACACTTCAGGTAATGTTTACTGCTTCTGTTCCACCCAGAGGAGTAAATATCAACCAGTAAATTATACATACATATATTTCTCAAGACTGTAGCAGTCTCTTTCACATAGCCTGAAAGAGTTCCTTTGGTGAGAACAAAAAACCACAGAGGTCTGGGTTTACTGTAGCTACCAGTTTACAGGTAGAGTTTGGTTACTGGACCTCAGGGCAGAGATCTATAGAAGATGGAATTACTGTATTGGATGGACACATTTAGAGAAAGAGAACGGAGCCAATTAAGGTCGCTTGCAAATTTAGTGTCTTGTGTTTTCCTTTTTTAAAACCTCAGAGCAGCAGAGGAGAAATTCCCTGGTGGTAATTACATATATAATGAAAAGACCAGCAGCTTGGCAATGCTGCTGAATTTTGTTGTAAACTTTTTGGTGAATTTGACTGAACCCGTGTCTTGTTTTGAGCAAGAATCAGCAATAATTTCTGTTTTATTAGTGTCATATAATGTGCCTTGCAGTCAGCTCTTTGGAGCCTCTGCTGCGTGTCTTGTTAGCGAGACATTCCAGAAGTTGCAAACAGGCCTTCGTGACTGCAGGTTTTCTGGGAGCACAGCACGATCTTAATGACATCTAAGTTTGTAAATACCCTAAGATTAATCAGAAATACAAACTGTGAAGCTGAGTGCTACTGAGAGAGCTTGGCTAGGGCTCTGTGACAAAATCTTGGACTCTGCATCTCTTGGACAAAATCTTGGGACTCTGTGACAAAACCAAGGGATAGTTAGTGAGTGTAAATTAACTGTTTATGGAAGGAAATTTTTTTAATGTCCTTCAAATTTTAAAAGCCTCATCAGCTTCTGCAGGTTGATGCAGAAGACATCATACTAATAGTAGAAACCTGATTAAAATTAAAATAGTTTGTTATCATTCTTGGAGATATTGTATCATGGAGTCAAATGAGCACTGCCATTTCAGATATGCCAGTAGTGGTCCCAAGCAGTAGGACTCTCCAGTGCAGGTTTTTCCTCTTGAAGTGCTGCAGGTGTGGAAAACCTTCCCTTAGGTACAGCAGGTAAAGGTAAGGGACTGTTATAGTGGGGGTGGGATGGTGGAGTTTCAGCTTGTGGAGCATCAGCATCGACGGGTGAGGTAGAGTTCAGGGCTGGATGGTTCTGGTCTAGGGAGAAGATGCAGCTGTGTGGTTTGTGGTTGCTAAAGGGCAGATGTAAATACTTGATTGTTGGCTCTTTGTATTGCATTGCTTCACACTTTCTCTTTATTGCAGAGCCAGATTACATTGATGGATACGCCAGTATTTAAAGCTATACAGCCCGAGGTAGGTTTTATTAAACTATCTGCTTACATCTTTGGAATTCAGTGCCTGAGGAAATGTAACCATTTAAATAGTGCTTTTTTTGTTCAAAAATGATCAAATTCTTGCACTGCACTAACGTACTTAAAATCTTATTTCTTATTAGCACTGTGAGTTTGTAACCCAGTCTGATTTACTTTTGACTTGTCATCTGTTGCTAAAAGAGATGACTGCTTTTCTGGAAGCTGTCTTGCCCTGCATTGTGTAGAGTGTTTCTTCAGGATGAATTTATCAAATGTTAAAATTCTCTTCTTTCTGTTCCTGTTTTTTCAGTTCACATCTGATCAGATGCCTCTAGCCATAACTTGTGTTTTAGGCTCCATCAGCTGTTTGTTAAACTTTTTCTAATTTGAATTGTTATGCTCAAGATTTAATTCTGAGGGAATGAATCTTCCTAAACCCTTAAAAGTTAATATTTTTACTGTCCTGTAATTTTGTAACTTAAGAACATTGAAAAAAACTTGAGTCTTGCAGATAAAAGGCAATCAAAGTGAACATTGTTTTATTACATCGCTGGGTATGATAAAAGCAGAGGTAGAGTCCCTGCTTTTCCTTTCACACTTGTGAAAGATGGCCACAGCTGCTCTGCAGAATCAGCTTTTGTGGGCAGGTAGTGCTGGTGATTGCATGTGAAAGAGTGAATTCTTCCAGTGTCCTGTTCTAGAAAAGGGGCTTGGAGGTTAAAATGTTTTGGTAGACTTTGCATCACTAGGTTCCAGGGCAGAGTGTGCATGGAGGAGGTTTCCATAGCCAGCTGTCACCAGGCTGGCTGCCTTAGTTGTCTGTTGTTGAGTTTTGGTGGGTTTTGGGTTTTTTTTTGGGGGGGGGAAGAATGTAATACTGAATTTTCTTCAGGTTTTAGTTGAATATGAGCTTGGGTGGAAGGACTTAAAATTTTAAGTTCTAGTTCCTAAGTCTTCTCTCAAACATACTAAACATCATTTAACCTTGGCACTTGCTCTGGCTTTTTTTCTACTTCCGATTTGAGCAATTACTAAAAAACACATCTGCATGTTATCTTGCAAGAGTTTGGGAAGAGGATGTCTGATTAAGAACTTGATCTCCATCAGGAATAACTATGCTGGATTTCAGATTTCTGTGTAACTTCAGGGTTTGTTGAGGTTTCTTTTAATATACCCTTTCCCCCACCCCCTTCCCTCAAAGTCCTGGAAATTGAAGTCTCCGCAGATTTGGGGGTTTTTCTGCATGCTTGGTTGGAAAGTTTCTTGTGGCTGTGTCCCTTTAAGAAAACTGCCTGCATCCTTCCATACAAAACCCAAAGTGTAGTACTGGAGCACAGTACATTTTAGCAGCATAAAAGTTCAGCAGCAGCATGTTGGATCACTTACTCTTATCAGCCGTCATATTCAGCCCAAATCTTGAACTTAGTCAAATGACTTTACCATGCCCAGGATTTTCCGTTGTTGCTCACTAGGCTGCTGGCATATACTTCATATCATTAGGTTACTGACCTCTTCTGTTTTTCTGACAAGTTTTGCTGTCTGTAGTGGAGTGACTTAGACTTTTCCGCATGAACATATACTTTCCAGACTCCTAAGACCAGACGTGCTCCAATTGTATGGAGATTTGCATCTTGGCAGATGTAAAATGGCATTTGTATCTGCTGAAGGCTGAAACACTGGAGTATAAAATATGTTTGGAACTGGAAGTGCTTTTCCTGGTGCTCACACAGGAACATGCAGATCTCCACATCTTGAGCCTGTGTCCCGTTTGTCAGAATGTACAAAGTCCTTTTCAGAGGCAGAGCTCTGTTTGGCTGGCTCTGCCTTTTCATGTGGAAAGCCTCTAAAGTTAATAACCTACGTTTGGAAAGTTGAACAACATTTTGATTGAAACTGAAATTTGTGGTTCTAAAAACAGAAGAGTGATTGAGAAATGGTGTTATGGAGAACTCATTTCCAGTATGTGTGTATGTATCTACCTCTGGTCAGATCTGAATATAAAGACTGTACAGATACATGGTAACTTGAAGCTGTAGTTAAAAAGAGTCAGGCTGTCTAAATGCATTTGGGACTGACTGAAATAACTGTTGTAAAATGGACGCTTTCTTTCTGGTTAAATCAAATTTACATTTAAAATTTCATATTTCTTTTGATGTGTAATTTAATACAGTTTATTTAGGGAGAAAGTAATTAAACTGCTTTTTAGTTCTTCTGTTTACTTTATACTACCCACTGGGGTTTCAATTATTTATTTTGCAGTTTAGGTTAAAGATTATTTTTTGCCTTAGAGCACTGGGATTTTATAATGCATTGAAATTTCTTAGTTCTGGTTACTACCCAATTTGTGGGTTTTTCTTATTTCGAACTTGGTTGAGGTAATCATAATGAAAGAGCATTCAAAAATTAGTTTCCTATATTGTGACTGAATTGCCTACTAGCAAATTTTGCATCATTAGCACCAAAATTCTAATCTGTATTTTTAAGCACATGCCATACTTCAGCCAAGTCTGGCTAAACTCTTCCAACTTAGTAGCCAAAAAAATACCAAGCCCCAAAATAAGACAGAGTTCTAACTCCACACTTTGAACCAGGAGACCTTCAGACTGAACAAGGCCACTGTCCAGCCTTTTTCAGTTGGTAGATTCTCTTGGTCTGAGTATTGCATACAGAGATTTTTGGGCTTTTTAAAACTAGTTTGTTACTGCTGTAAGTAATGATACAGTTCCAAAATTGTGTCCTCCAAATGCTTTAGACCTTGTGTTTTAATAAAGTTAGAGAGTAAATGTGTTAAGCTGTGGTGTGTTCATAGGAGTGGTACTGACTAACAGTGAGGATGACATTCAGGAATAATAGTGTTAACCACCTCTACTTGCACAGCTGAATCTCGTACTCTTCAAGTACTTCTAATTTTTTTTATTGATATATTTAGCTTAGGCTTTGATTTTTAACCAGGCAATCTTGATTTGTGTGTCTGCTGATTTGCCATTAGGAGGGAACCCTGGACAGAAATAATCAATGTAGAACAAAACTTCAGAGATGCCAATTGTGACTGACCACTTAATCTCTCTGTATGCAAATAGTAGTAATGATGCCTCTCTTCTTGTGTCTGTTTGGGTTTTTTTCCTCTAATATCAGGAGAATACGTCAATTACATCACTTGTGTGCATCAGGGACACACTCGGGTGTTTGGTTAGACTAGTTGTCATTGAATTCATGTCTTGGATTAGTTCTAGCACTTACATGATAGATGCTGCTGTTGTGTGTCAGTTTTTATGCTTCTCAGAGTTTCTAAACTTTACCAGTTTTTAAGGCAATTTTAATGTTTCCTAGGAACTAGCCAGCTGTGGATGGAATAAGAAAGAAAAACATATCCTTGCTCCAAATATTGTTGCCTTTACCAGAAGGTTTAACCAGGTAAGTTATTTAATTGCTGTGATGAACAGTTACTGTTTGACATTTGTCTTTGAATATAAAGTTAAATAGAACTACCCTTATGAATTAAAAAATACTTAATCATAATTTAGAAAAACATTCTTAAACTTTAAAGGGAGCTCTAGTTTTCAACTGCTTTGTCCATGTTTTCATGTCGCTCTTCCAGACCATTGGTTCATAATTATTAGTAAGTAATAATTTTTGCTGATGTGTCATGGTACAACATTAGCAATTATTTTCTTTTTCTGAGTTTCACCTACTCATTAGTTAGATCACAGTATTGCCTCCTCCTTATATCTGGTAATAATACTTCTGGGTAACTCTGGCTGAACAGGAGAATTCATGGGATCAGAACTCGCTTCTTTCCTTACTCTGTTTTCTCCCTGGAGCATCATGAAAGTTCACAAATGTTTCATCTAAAAGTCCTTTTTTAGTAAATAAATTCATTTATGTGTGTTTATAGGTCAGTTTCTGGGTTGTACGAGAAATATTAACGGCACAGACCTTAAAAATAAGGGCAGAAATACTGAGCCATTTTGTGAAAATAGCTAAAGTAAGTGCAAATTTCTTGTACTGTCATTCAAAACTTTTTGTTTTACTGCACTACTGCTGTGAACCCTTGTTGAATCAGGGGGTAACATTCTTTTTTAGCATATCTGCTATGTTGTACCATATGAATAAGCTCAATGTATGACATATGTTGTTTTTACTTGGTTAAATAAAACTGTCTTCAGTGTGACTTGTCTTGTACCTTTACCTAACGAGTTTGAAAGTGATTTTATTTGCTGTTAATGAAAAAAATTATTAATAAAACTTTGAGATTAATAAATCCTGCTTCTGTTTTGGGTGTGCTAAAAGTTGTTTTTCCTTTTTTTCTTTTTTAGAAGCTTCTAGAACTGAATAACCTTCATTCTCTTATGTCTGTGGTGTCAGCACTGCAAAGCGCGCCGATCTTCAGACTGACCAAAACCTGGGCTGTAAGTTATTCCTTGACTGCTGCCTTTTTATGTCTTGTTTGAATTCTGAAGTGCTGAACTCCTCTGAGTTTCCAAGTTGTATCCTCTGGAAGAAGGATGTTTACATTCTTGTTTTTGTAGTACCATCATAGCAGTAGTGATTGGTTTCATGTTTTGTGAAAGGAAACTTGAAACAGCTGCATATTTTTAAAAAATCTGTTTTCTTATAAGAGTTTCCTGTTTTCCTCTCTGTTCTAGAAGCCACTTTTGTCACTTCAGTGTCTTTGGCATTGCTAAATATTTTCCTGATTTTCTGTATTAAGTCCAGTAATAGAAAACAGACATTTAAATATCAGTGCTTTTCTTGTACATTTTTCCAAAAAGTTTTGTAATGCTTTTAATAAGGTGCTGTCAAAATGGAAAATGTGGTAAATAAATACTATTTCTACTTTGAAAGTAAAGAGGATTTTAGCAATTCTGATAAAATATGAAAATGTTGGTGACTGTATAGTTTTCCTCTAAAAATGTAATATTGCTGAAGCTACTCAAAACTGATGTAGTGATATGATAAAATATTCAGAAATATTTGTTGAAAGCTAAAGACTTAACACTAAATTGCTTTTTTAATCTTTCCTCAGGCAGCATAATTTCAAATATTGTGCTGGTTTGGGGGATGCTGATGAATTTAGTCTTGGCTATGTTTTCCTTTACAGTGGGTGACTGAACAAATTGTTACCTGTTGCTGTCTTTGTGCAGATTCATGTTTCAATGTTTTACAATCTCTTCTTGTTTCTCTTCTAGCTTGTGAATCGCAAAGTCAAAACCACTTTTGAGAAGTTGGACTATTTACTGTCTAAGGAAGATAACTACAAAAGGACACGAGAGTACATCAGAAGCTTGAAAATGGTTCCTACTATTCCATATTTAGGTGAGTGTGAACTTATTTATATGTACTACTCTAGCATCTTGTGCATCTGAAGAACACCATATATAGGAGGTGTAGTTTTTCATATTTAGAAAAATCAGGTCTGGTTGGGTTTTTAGGCTATAGAGTATCTAGGATCTCTGACTTGAAGTTCTGCACATTACTAACACCTGAAACTGTAAGGATGTCTTTGTTTTCAGCACTTTTGATGTTTAAAAATTTACAAGACCTTTGAGTTTCAGAAGTGTCTTTGAGTACAGCATGACATAAGACCTCATTCCTGTAGTTCTTGTGTTTGCTGGACTGGTTTTTCAGATACCTCATAACTTGGTAACACTAAACTGTAGTTGTTTGTTTGTCTCCTTTTTTTTGTAAATATGTTGAGAGGTAAGAACTGAATAGTCAATTCAGTTGATTCTTTTCAGTATTACCCTTTATGTGGGTGTGTAAGCACTCACACCATGCAGTAGCTCAAGCCAGTTTGCAGTAAACATTTTTCATCCCTTTGCCTTTTTCACTGTTTATTCTGTTGCTTTAGTGCATGTACTTGAGAAGAAATCCATGAGTGTTTGTGTTTATACATTGTGTTTAGCTTCCTGGGCCAGAATTCCTGCCTTTGTATTAGAGATCCTCAGTGGATTTCTCTCCCATGAGCTCACACACTCTCTCTCTCTAAACACACATGAACTCCTTGCATCCGCTGCACCCAGCGGGGAAGGATTTCCTCAGTGCTCTCTGCTACCACTCTCTTGACTTGATTTGAGCATGGCCATTTCTACCTGCACAAGATGTGCATAAAGAACAAGATAAAGCCTCTTCTTGATGTTACATCTGACATTATGGACTTCAGCTGTCACTCTACATCAAGAGGAAGAGGTTTTGTATTACTTATCATGCCACGTACAGCTGCCACTTGGCATCCTTGATAACCTTCAGTGGCAGCACTCTAGTTCTGTATTCTTTCCAGGGAAGCGAAGGCACATGAACTGCATGTAAAATTCCAGGTAGAAGCATGCAGATTTGTACAGTGACTTCAGAAAATTTCTGTGTTCTACCTAATTTCTAACGTTCTGTTGGCTCAAAGTTTAGTAGCAATGAAAACCAAGTTGTTTTCAGGAACTGTTTATTCTAATCCCAAGATCTTGCCTTTATTGGCAATTGTTCGCTCTTTTCATTTTATGTGGAAAGTCAGGACTCTTCCTCCCCAGCACCCCATTCACAGTCTGTGTTGAAAAATTGGTAAGACTTTTTGACATGCCTTTGAAAATAATTTTAGGCTCAAGGGAACCTGCTTTGGCAAGGGGGGGTTGGACTCCGTGATCTCTGGAGCTCCCTTCCAACCCCTACAATTCTGTGAAACTGTGAAGGAATACTTAGCTTATAAAAAAAAATTCTTGTTTTGGGGCTTACATATGACCTATAAAAATTTCTTTCTCCTTGGGACGTGTAGAAATGTAGTGTTTTTCTCAGCCAAAAATTGCATTGCTTTTCAGTCACAGTATTTAGATGCTTCAGACATGTTAATAGTTGTGTATCAGAGTTGGTTTGAATCATGAGGCAGTGGTGTGAAATTACTCAGAGCATAAATAATAACCTGAACTAAACCAGCATGAAATCTGGACATGTCACAATAACATTTCTTGCTTTATTAAAAGATTACAATATTACAGGGCTAATCTAATATCATAAAAACCCTACTTTCAGTTATATACAACACATGCTACATGACACGTCAGTTTAATGCACACCGTACTGTTGTAAAGAAGTGATGAGGTAATAAGGGAAAAAGTGTGCAAGCACATGCACACAGACACAGTATCTTACAGGCTTACTGAAAAATACAGTGAACTTCTAGAGGCTTCTTGTTCTCCCTCTCACATGCATTCTTTAGCTTGTGTTTTTTAGCAGTAGTTGCTGTTTTGAAATGGGTGTTAGAACAATCTGGTGTAGAAACCTGCCTCAGAAGAATATTAGGATTATCCCAGTTAGTATTTAATAGTTGTGACTGACTTCTAAATATAGATGAGTAAATTTATTTAATAATTTGACAGTAATATAATTGTGAAATACAGTAAATATAACTTCTCTTGGCTAAAGGTAACTTTTTTACGTAATTTTCATCTACTGGTTAAAGGTATTAAATAGCTTATGTATTGGTATCCATCATTTGCCTGCAAAGTTGGATAGTCCCTTTAATTTATATCCAGCCCTTTCTATTACAGAGGCCACACAGCAGGTAATGACTAAGTCAGGTACAGTGGAGTTGTGTAGTGTAACGTGTTGGCTATACAGCAACTCCCATATGCGAGTAGCTACTTCCTCTTGGTAAGAAAAATCATTAGTGTTTTTTAATCTAAAATATTTGACTTAAATGTAAATTCTGATTGATGGGAGCAGATTATTAAAATGCTCAAAGTGAAGGGGAAAGACTGGATTTGTCATGTCAGTAACAGTTTGAGTATCTGCTCTCAAAATCAAATTCTATAGTATTAACTCTATTCATGGCAACTAACAAAGATTAAATTAGAATAATCACACTGATGTACATATACCAGCTACACATTTCAAAGGATATGGCTTCCTGTGTCAAATGACTGCTCATAATAATAATAATAGTAAAACTCTTGCTGTACAGTTTGTAATTTTCCTGTATTTGAGAATATTTATACATAATATAACATACAAAAATATTTAAATGTTGTGGCAATATTTTACCATCCAAACTTAATTTACAGGCAATAAAAACCAGAAAGTTTATCTACAGTCCATCTAAACTGTCAGTTCTGGAAGGCTTAATAAAACTTTTTAGTACCAAGAAGCATTCTGAATGTTATGTCATTGTAGTTCCTTTTTTTTTTCTTAAGCTTTTTTTTCCTCTGGAAGGATTCTGTAAAATACAATATACAAGCCCTCACATCTTGCAATAAATGTACAATATCTTACATTCCTCACTTCTGAAAAGATAATTCCGGCTAACAACATAGCTTTACATGATCTTTAGAACAAGCAAACAAACCAAGAGCATTCTTTCAGTGGAATGTGTTGGGGTTAGGTCTTATCATCATGACAACTTTCTTGAGTGAATACGAACCCCCCCGGAATTCAGCCCAGTAAACGCCGTCCTGATAGCGACTGCGGTAATGTCCTCCACGATACCAAACTCCATTGAGATTGGAATGTGCACAGGCATTGTACCACCATCCTCCCTTCTGGTAATGAGCACAGTTACCTGGAAAACAAAGCTCTGATTCAGTCCTAGGACCAACTGAAGAATCTCACAGCAAGCAAGCTAAGCAGAGAACATTTTATTTTAAGTGTTTAACATGAAGGAGGTACCGTGTGGTACAAGGTGAATTTAGGCTTCTTCACAAACTGGCTCTGTAGTTAAGTCAGTAGTGTTAACCTGTAATACCTGTCTCTTGTTGGAAAATTTGCTTGCATTACTGCTTCAGCCCTCCATAGCATATTGTACAGTCTCCTGCTTTGCTTAAATTCCCACTGAAACGTTTATCATTTATGTTTCAGTTTTAGTATGGGTTAAGGGCTGATGCATCAGTTTGTGCTTCGTAAGTTGCTAACTGACAAATCTCTAAAAGGGCAATTTCTCATTTCTGTGTGCCTGCACATATCACCATTAGTATAATTCTCTTTATAAAGAGGGGGAGGGGGTGTGCAACACAACTGAAAGGGCCCTTGTACCTGTGTATACGTCGTGGTCCCGGTCCAGCGTGGTGAACTGTTTGCCGTTGTGCCAAGTGAAAGAGTCTCCTGCGTTTCCATTGTAGCGTCCCAGTCTCAACTTGTAATACTCTGTTTCTGGCTCCAGTCTGAAGCTGGCATACTCAGCAAATACTTTTCGACCTGACCAGTCTTCCATTGTTATGAGCAGTTTGTAGTTGCCTTGATTTGTTAACCAATAAATATTCTCTAATCCAAGCCAATATTCTCCATCTATATTACCGAATCCTTGCTGTAAAGGAAGCAGGATAAGCATGTTAATATCGTGTATCTGTTTCAGTGGGAAATCTGAGGTACTCTTAAACTGAAAACCACAGTAACTGATTTTATAGAGACCTCCTGTTCTGGGAGGCTAAACATACAAGTTCCTTTTCAAGTAAGCTGTTGATCAGACTCTAAAATCACTCCTTAAATTAACTTCACTGTTATTTTCTAGAGGGTAGAAACCATCAGACTGGTTGCTTGTCCTAACCTTGTATGTCTCCCAGTTCCTGAAAAAGTTGACAGATCCATCCAGCCGTCTCTGAATGACCGTCCAGCCACCGGGGTCGTGTCGTTGGTCGCACCAGACCTGCATAAGACGGTTCGTATTTTCTGGTTTAACCAGATAGATGGAGCTTGTATCATGGCCATCTTCTAGTGCTTGTAGGCAGTCTCTCCAGGGCCCTGTTTCAAAACAGAAGGATTCTTATCAAAATGCAGTCGAGCATATCTTGAACACAGGGTGGCATTTGAATTGGTAGCTTTTAACAGTACCCTTGCTCCCGCTGGGTAGTGCCTTGGTTTTCCTCAGATGGAAGGTACAGTGTCCACTAAGTGTTTTCAAACACTTGTATTTGTTCTAACTTTTTCTGGGACATTTCACTGGGATTTACCAATAAAGGTAGATTTTTTTTTTTTAACTGAAGGCAACTATAGCATTAGCTATTATCTTCAAAGAAACTGAATATGAATGACCCTATGGGCAAGTATTAGCAGTTTCCTTTAGAAAGCAAAACTGTAAGCTTGACTTTGTTTCTGCCTTCGAGAAATTCACATTTTTAGATTCTCAAACGTCATTGGCGCTTCCATTATCCATGGAACCAACAACATAATTTAAGGATGTAGGTGTTCCTGTTGTCACCTTAAGTGATGACACAACATGGAAATTAAGGTCTATAATATGGAGTGCCTGTTTGAGTAGTGAGAAAAATTGTAGATAAATGACAACTTCAAATACCTTGCATTCACAGACATTACAGATAATGCTTTTCTATTTCACAAGAATGCTTCCCCCCACCCTGCAAGTTTATTAGAGCCCATAAAGAGTCTTTTTGAAAGTATTTTAAATTTATGTGTTTTAAGCGGCTCCATTGCTTGGGGAGGGGGATTGGGATGGGATTTTAGGTTTGGGGTTTTTTTTCTCTTTTTAACTATTTAGTCAAAAGTTCAGCATACCAGGAGGCAATCCAAGCTTTTGGTCTGTTGCCACACTGTGGTGGTGTTTCCTTAGTCATATTCACAGACTGTACCTAGAGTGCTGCTAGATGTGTAGTCTGACATTACTCATCTGGCATCAGAAATGAAAGGGAACATACAAGAGGCAACTGGCCCCAGCACAGATACACTCTAACAACATGGTTAACTGAAAAAAATACTCTAATTAAGGGATTGTTATGGTTTATGTCAGGCCCTTTCTTTGGAGCAGCTTAATTTGAACACCTTTTAGTAAGAAACCTGTTCAGTGCTTTCTGGAGATACATATGGGCTGCATATTGACCATAGCTCCATCTGCAAAGGTACTACAGATATCTCTGAAAGTGATACGAAATTGATACCAAACCCAAAGCTGATTCTTACTCAAGGCCACTGGATAATGATAATGGGATTCAGATTTTTTTTTTTACTACTTGTTCTATCCATTAGTGAATTTTTTTATCTTTGTTTTTCTGCAGTGTCACATTTGCCACCTCTGATTCCTCAGATACTATGGAAATATTTGGTGATAAGATTACATGGTAGTTAACCATTTCATACTCAGGTTTCCTTTAGACCTCTTGGGGGACATGTTTTACTCTGCAGTTCTGGTATTTACTTCTCACTGGGTTTGCTAACTCTTCTATCAGTATTTCAGTTGGAGATAAATCCTGCAGAATATCCTCCTTGTCACTAAGTTAACACTTTTAGTTGATGCATTAAGGAGTTTTCAGTAGAGTGTACCAGGAAGGGGGAAAGGTCTTCAGAGAACACTTGAAAGGTATTTCACTTAGACAAAGACAGGGGATTACTGTACTAAGCTTGAACCTACTTTGGAGTCAGTCAGGATGTAATTATTAAAGAGGCCATCCTGAGGTGTATTGCTCCAAAGAAATTGTAATAGACCTGATTTTCTCCTGGGTGTTTTATTTGGTTGGTTGGCTGTGGTTGGTTTTTCACATAGAATGTTAGAATTGTGATACTTTTGGCTGAGGTTCTGCATGCCTCAGTGCAAACTTCGGTGCATGATCTCCAGCAATACAGTGAAATAACTGCTTTGTTACAAGTGTGTTAGACTGCTTTAGGCTGAAACACCTGCTCAAGTTTCTCTATGGAATCATCCACAGTGAAATAAGTAAGACTTTTTGTGTGAGTTACATTATTTGATAATTCTAAAAGAGTTTGAGGATGTAATTTAGAATATATTGCAAATAGCCTTTAAATATATTCTGAGTGTTCATGTGCCTTATTCTTATTTCAAGAGCGACCCATAGGCGTGTTTTTCTTTCCTGAAGCAAATACATGTTGCTCACACACTGAAGGAACAGACTTCTATTGTATGGAACACAATACTTGAATTACTGTTTTTTTTTTTAATATGTGGGACCATAGGCAAAATGGATTATTTACCTGTTCTTTTATCATGTAGATCGATAGATTTCTCGTTATTTCAGATGCCTCTAATCTTGCTTATGGCTTATGACTCTTAAGGAGGGCTGTATAATATCTTTTACTGTTCCACCACTTGCATCCCTTTGTTCCTGCCTTAGAGCACAAGGGCCCTTGGTGAGGTAGAACAGATATGTATTCCTTTTGAGCTACGGAAAGCACAGAATTATCACATGCTGGATCAACAGACTTGCAATAACTTCATAAACATTTAGACAAGGAGTGTCTAACCCTTTCAGAGGTCTTGAGTTATAGCAGTTCAATCTTGGGCACAGGTAAATAAAATTGTTGGTTAGTTTCTACTGCACCTTTATCTCGTATCTCTCATGTAATTGGTTGGGTTTGTCTTGACAAAATGGGTCTGAATCTGGTAGACATTCAGAACTTATTTTTTTGCTTGGTTTCTGTGCTTGTACTAAAACACATTAACAGTACCACAAAGATACATGGATAATGGCAGATCTAAGAAATCTTAATTAGTTCAAAATATTTTGCATTTATTTTTGCTAAATAAAGAAATTCTGTCTATATTCTTATTGTAGCAATTAAAATGTTGCCCTCTTTGTTTTAGCATAAACTAATACAGAAATTTCAGTAATATTACTTACCAGATGGTTTATCAGTTGAACTTGGAATACTGGTGACTGCAGGCATGGTTGGTAAGGTAGGAGGCAGAACCTTTAAGTTCTGATCACTCTGAATCTCATTAGTAGATATCTGGTTAATAATGCGATTGTAAGTAGGAGGCTGGTACACTTTATTTGGTGGCTGTGGAGTTTGTGGCAGTGGCTTTATGGCTGGCATTCTTTGACAGTGTTCTTCCAGTTGGGCAATTATTATTGACTGATTATTGGCAATCGACATCAAGTGTTGGTACTTGTGCTCTAAGTCTTTGTATTTGTTGGCGAGCTGCAGCATGTCTGCAGTTTGGTTCAGAATCTTATTCTCAAGTTGAGAAAGTTCTAAGGCATTGTCACGTTTCCGGATAATTTCATGTAGCAGCTGCATATAGAGCTGTGTGACACGAGAATTCATATTTCTGCTCTCTTTTCTTAAGAGTTTAACCTCATTAACAATCCCGCCATCCACCTCTACCAGTTGCTGAAGAGTTTCTATTTGTCTCTTCTGTTTGAGAAGTTCGTTGTTAAGTAACTGTAGTTCCTGTTTATTTACCCTGTTATCAAGTAGAACTTCAGGCTCCTTGGAATTAACACAAATGGCACCTGTCACTCTCTGCTGAGGTACAATGAAGGTGTAAGTGCATTTGTCCTGTGTGTCGCTGGAACGCTTATACCTGTTCATATAAATGACTTCTTGTTCTGTTTCCTCCTCATTGCCTTCAAATTCCTGTGCTTCACTTGCAGTAGCTCCCACAGCAGCTATCAGCATGAAACAGATTAATCTTGCCGTCATGGTGATCCTCTACTTCTGGGCAAATACTCTTCTGCAAAGAACTTCTTAAAATCTGTTTTAAAAATAAATTTAACAGTGATTAACAAATAGGAAATCAATGCAAATCTTTATTTTTAAGAACAGCTTAAGAAACCCCAACAAAACAAGAGTCTCAGCTTCACCTTAATATATCAGTTCAAATATCTTCCAAAATAGCATTGAATAGACTTATTCCAGTTGGAAGGTTCCTACATCTAGTCCAACTGCCTGACTCCTTCAGGGCTGACAAAAAGTTAAAACATGGTATGAAGGGCATTGTCCCATCACCTCTGAAACACTGACAGGCTGTTCAGGGTTTGACCACTGTTTGCCATCAGTAAATGACATTGGCATGATTAGACTGTGCTGAAATGCTTCTCCTGTGATCCTGTGTGCGTGTCACCTTTTCTAAGATGCTCTTCCTATAAGAAAAAACATTGCAAGGGAAAGTACATGGATGCTCCTGTACAAACAGAACCGAGACCTATACTATCTTCAGATAGCCTCCTTCCTGCAGAGTCTGGTTCTGGAGGGATCTCTTAAAGTCTTTTCACTGTTTGTACTTTTTCAGTTAAAAAAGGGGAGGTGTTGAGAACAAGGCCTGTGTTGCATATTGTGGTGGACTACATAACATAAATGGCATTTCTTTTCTGCTGTTGGATTCAAACTAAGTCAATAAGCGGCATGTTTGTTGGAAAAACTCTCAATGTTTAATCTTTCAAGAAGAAAAAAGATAGCTGGAGGAAGTGGGGAGGGTAGCCAGAGAATTTTAAGGAAGGGTTTAATGCTTTTTAATACCTTCCCCTTTTGAGTAGGAGAACATCAGATTCTTCAGACATTAGAATTCTTTCCCATGAGACAAAGAGATCTTATTTATTTGATGTCTAACACACTGGCTTTTAGTTTTCTTATGTTGCACTTCTGCCAAGTAATTGCTCATACTCTCTGTACTTAACTAGTGCTGTTGCATGCTGATTGCTCAGCTCTTCCGGGGTCTCTGGCTTGCTCCCCCCCCCTTCCTCTCTCCCAGTAGCTTTTCTGCTGTGGATTGGGAGGAGGGAACTGTGTTACTGAGGCCATATTTGTCCCCAGTGCAAAATTCTGCTTAAACAGCTGTAGACTTTTCAACCTTGCCATTGTACAAATCTACACTATAGAAATGCTTGCTCACAAGCTTGGTGCAAATTTACTTAATTGCTGGAGGAATTAGCTGCCTCATGCTTATGTGCACTGACATACCTTCAAGCATTCGAAAAATGGGAGAAGTCAGAAGTACACTTAAAAAGACAGATATGTCTCAAATCAAATAGAAATTCCAATTAGGAAATTTGAAGGAATATAATTTCTAGATTCTGTCTGTTCAAGATTTGTGTACACATGAAAGCACTTTTCATGGGAGCTGTGTTGGGACAATTTTCTGTATGTTTACTCGACAGTATATATTACTTCAGGCAAAATATTTTTTCCCACTGGTCTTTTGCCAGTATAACTGCATCAGTATGAAAATTTTGTGGGAGTGTTGTGTGGATTATAATCATAGTAATTGTCATGCTCTTAGCCAGCATAAGCACTTAACTTTGTAGACCAAATGTTGGCTTATCTATGTATATAACTAGAACTAGGTAATACATTGGTTTGCTCATTTAATGGTTGCCCCACTGAGGATGTACTCATGATCTGGTGAAAAGAGGAGGTAAAGCTTCCAAAAGAGATATCAGATACTTCTGCATTTTATTGTTTTCCTGTACCATAAAGGGAGAAACTATTTGCTTTGAAATATTTTTGTCCTGTGCTGTCGTGCTTATTTGGGGACTTCTGCTTAGGTAAAAGACGTTTGCAATAATCAATAGGTAGTGTCTTCAAATTTATGTGATATTTTATCAAGATAGTATTTTGGCTTTTATATAGATGCTTCTCTGTTGTGATCTGTAAAGGATAAAGGTAAAAATATTTCTATATGCAAAATATTTGGCAAGTGTTCACTTTTTTAAACAACTTACCTTAAGAGGGAGCACTAAAAATAGCAATGTCAGCACTATAGCCTCTCTTTATTTTTTTAGCTGCTTGTAACAAAATACTTTTCATTCTGGGTATTACAACATGTGTAGCTTTTTTCATTATTTGTTCCTTCTGATGCCTTGCTTCCCAGGATCTCACTAGATTTGATAACTATTTCAGGCTTTATGAAGCATGTTACATACTGTTGGGGGTTTTTTGTGTACAAAATAGAATAAAGGTATGTTTCTATCAGATAAAAAATACAGCTCAACATAATTAAGTATCATTAAGTATTTTTTGAAAGGCTGGTAGTCTTTCAATAGTATGGTAGGGGTTTTTTTAGATTAAACTTTAACATAAAGGAGACATTTACAGTATTATTTGGGAAAGAAAGATGCTTATGAAAGCCTGAGTATATGTAATCAACACTGTTCCATCTAAATCTGAAGTAGTTTTGCAATGCTGAGTGTCTCAACCATTGAGAAATTGCTATCTTGTCTTTGGGAGTTGATACTGTGTTCTTTTTCTACATCCACTTTCTGGCCTTGTGCAAGAAAGAGCCGAGACCCTCGGAAGACCACTGGGTGGTGGCTGTGTGCTGTGTTTCATGGTGCTTTACTTCGGATTAAAAGTCAGGTCAAGGAGGAAATATTTTGATATTAGAGGAGGACATAACCTGTACTGTAGCATTTTGGAGTGGTACAATTGAAAAATAACGATCTTTAAATCTTGTGTGGAAAACCTTACCCAAGACAAATGTGAAAAATAACTGCCTGTATTATACACTTGAATATAAATTTTGTATCTTAAATTGCATGGGTATCTCCTACAGATAAGGAACACAAAGAACTCAATAGGTAAAAGCAGAAGGATCTGCTTCTTGCTGCTGCTCCTGTTATACTATATATAGTAAGGTGTTCAGCCAGAGGACTGTAGGTAAGACAGTGTGATGCACTGAGCTATAGAAAGGCAGCTTTTGTACAAGTCATACATGACATGGTCTAACCTTGGAGACAGCATTATGAAGAAGGCAGTTTTCTGTGTAAAACAAGGATGTTGCACAGGGAGGGGTTTCTGGGGACTTCAGGAACTGTGTGAATTGCAGCACAGTTGAACTTATTGCAGAGATAATCTAATTAAGTAAAGGTGCTACCCATTTGTTTTGAGGGGCTAATAATCAGAACCACAAAGAAATGCTATCTTCATCATATAACTTCAAAAGGTAGAACAGATTTTTAGTGGCTTTTACATCTTTGCTCATGAAGTAAAGAGGCATTTTCAGTTTATCAGCCTTCAGTTATGTTAATCAATGTAAAAACAAGGTGGAGGAATAGGCTTCCTGTGTGTCATTTTTACAACTTAAGCAAGAGCAACAACACTAAGCTGGCAGTCAGATTCTCCATTAAAGCCACTGTATCTTCAGATTAACAACTGATGTTTTTACAAGCTGCTAACGTTTTCTGTTATTGTCTCACAACCTCCTGACAAAGCAGAACTCAGTTTTACATCCCTTAGTTAATATCAGAATTTGGTAGGTTATTTTTTAATTAAATCTTACTTGAGACTCCCTTAGAAATACAGAGATAAATGAAAAAAACCCCAACATATACCTAAGAAGGATGCAATGCACACTTTTTGCACAACACTGATCTTTTCTGACATTTCATGGTACAGTTGATCTGACTTAGAACAAAATCACAGTGATGTGATATATGGATGAGTTCATTTTGGTACACTAAATTGCTGTTTCAAAATTCATTCTGTGGTTAATGTGTTCTCATGTGCTGGTCATACTTATATCATCTGATGGGCTGACTTTGCCTTACATGCTATGGTGCCTTTTGTGCAAATTCCTAAAGTGTTCAGACATATAAATGAAGGCACGTTCTGAAAAGGCACAGTGTTCCCTATCACAGCATTTACTCTGTAATAGATGAGCTGGTTTAATTGATGGTGAATTCACACACAGCTTGGTAATTGCCTATAAAAAGATCAGAGGGTATGTTTTGGGGTTTTGTTAACAAACATTAGTCTGCTTCTGTGGAGTCCTTTAGTGTTTGTGGCTTCCAGAGCTGGCTGGCATGTTCCAGGCACCAGGCAGTAATATGATCTGGATTTCGCCATTGTGATTAAGGTAGGTAAGCGTGAATTTTCTGAAGCTGCTTTCTTTCTCTGTCCCTACCCCCTTTCTCAGAGCTCACCCTTGGTTCTTGCTCCTTCTCCCAAATGTTCTCTTGCATGGAATTCTATTAATCCATCCTCTCAGTTTTTCAGGTGCTCTTAATATTTAATGTGACTTACTAATTTTTGCTCCCTCAAGGAGGGTGACTTCCACTGCCGTGGGTTTTCTTTTAGCATTCACTCATGTAGTTTGATTCTTTGACTGCTGTGAAAAAGAGTACCACTATGAAAATCTGAGCACTGTTTTTTTGGTTTTCAGTGTTGTGAAAGGAAACAGCAATTCATACTGAAAATACAGCACAGTAGAATGTGTGTTGAATGAATTAGGAAAGCTGTTCCAAGTTTTGTTTGAAGTTTTGAAGTAAATACAATAGGGGATATGGGAGAACTGTCACATAGTAGCTTGCAGTTCAGTTGTGAAAATGTGATGTAAAACTAAGTTGAAAGACTTAACTCCTGGCTTTTTGGGGGGAAAGGAATAATTTTTGGGGTTTTGCCACTAAGTTACTTGATTCCATTTTAAGTGGTGTCACACTGATAGAAGCCAATTTAATTGTATTAGGTAGTTTCAGATTTTGTGTCTATTTAAAATTGTGGTGAAACTTTGGTTCAAGCACTAGTCCATTCTTAAAGGAAATACTTTTTTCCACAAAGGGGAATGGATGACTGAAGCAGTGCTTAAGAATGAGAGTATCTTAACTAGCTCTTGGAGAACTTTTGTTTTGAAATACTATGAAGTGCTGCAAGAAACTTCAGAAGGTTGTGTCTTTTGCTGCCATGTAACTTTTTTGCCAAGTTTTGGCAAAAGACAGGAGTTTATTTTTTAGCTACAAGAAACACAAATCTTCTTTCTAGATTACCAAGAATTTTAGCCCTGTTTGTAGATTGTTCTTTGTGCTTTACTAAAGCTCTGTCGTAGATGTGGAATGTAATTATTGAGAGTGTGCGCTGCTTTTGTTATTACTTCCCTTAACAGTGGCCTCACCTTATTTTCACTTAATCCAGTTGCTACCAAAAAGTGTTCATACTGTGTGTGCTTACATGTGTGTGCACTGCACGTAACTGCCCTTAAATGGGGGCACATTTTAATAAAATGTGACTCATTTTGACCAGGAAAAATAGGTAGATCATATAGGAAATATAAAATGCCTGTACAAGGGTACTTGTATATACCAGGTTCTCTTTAAATGAAATTTTGGAGAGATCTTTCAAATATTTATTTTATAGACTCTATTAAAAAGTTCCAGGAACTTCTGTTCCTCCTTGATCAGACGCGAGTGTAAGACTGGAGACTTCATAATTTTTAATACAGGCAGGCCTTTAGAAAAGTTGGAGAAATTGGTATGTCCTAGAAAATTTGAAAGCCATATACTCATTTCCAGTCAACCTGAGGAAGCATGAAGCCCAGAATTAAAATAATTAAGATTTTTAAAAAGCTTCATATTCTTGAAAACAATGGCAAGAAGGTGCTTCCCTGCCTGGCATCGTAAAAGGTCTCGACTGTATTTTAATGTGAGGGGGAGTTTGGGGTATCCTTTAAAAGGAAAAACGTTGTGGTTTTCCTTTTGAGGAAGGTGGGGGGAGGCCGAGCCCGGCTTGCTGCGCTCTGAGGGAGCAGAGCAGCCCCTGACAAGCCGACATGGACTCGGGAGCGAGCCCCTCGCGCGGCTCTGCGCGCCAGCCGGTCCCGGGCCGTGCGGACCCCCTCTGCGCTACCCGCTCTTACCGCGTCTCCTCGGGCTTCGCTGTCTCGTCCTCAGCGGGCTCTCATCCAAGGCTCTCGGAGCAGCCTGTCCGCGGCAGTTGTGACATCTCAGCTGCTTGTCCCAAGAGCGTAACTTCGGCAGCGCGGTGTGGTGCGCGGGGGAGGACCGGCTGCCCTACACCATGCTTCCTTCTCCCGCCCGCCCTTCTCCCTCAAGCTCGTTCGCCGCTTGGCTCCCCCGGCGAAGCCGCGGATCTGAGCCGCGCTCCTGCTGCGGCGGCACGGCGAGCCTTTCTCCCGGGGTCAGGGCAGCGCTCAGCATTCCGCCCCTAAAGCTGCGGTTCCCTCATCGCGGGCGGGCGGAGCGCCCGTCCCGACCTCCGGCTCCTTTGTGGCAGAGTGGCGTGCGGGGGGAACGGGGCGGAGGAGAGAGGAACGCCCGCCCCGCGCTGGTTGGACGAGCCGCCTCCCTCCTCCCCCGGGCGCCGGGCCTCGCCAGCCCCCGCCGCCCTCGGGCCTCGCCGCGGGCGGTGCTCGGAGGGGCCGCGGCGGTTCCCGGGCAGATGGAGTTTGCCTGAGCGCTCTCTCGCTCGGAGCTGCTGGAGCGGTGCCCGCCCGGCCGGCGGTCGCGCTGCCGCAGGCCGGGCAGCGAGCGGCCACCCACACCGGGCCGCGCCGCCCGGAGGACGGGGGCGGGAAGGGCCGCGGACTGCGCCTCGGTTCGCGAGCGATGAGGTGTTGGGACGTGCGGGCGCCTGGGGTCCGTCCCCGAGAAGGCGGGGTGAGGGGCGGGGGCCCCTCCTGCTTAATAAGCTTGTTAGAGCTCGCTAATTGATGGAGAGGGATGGAATGTTTTCCGTTGCGGACGCTGAAGTAGCCTTTGGTAGTAGTTACTGGCGGATCCTTTTCAGTGCTAAAGAGAGTCTGCTGCGCTTAGCGCCAGTATTCCCCGGGCTCACCACTGCGTCAGTAACTTCTCTCGGGCAGTGGCGTGTTCTTGGAAGTAAAAGTGTCCGTGTCCAAGGGAGCTCTTCAAAGAATCTAAAGCAGATCAAGAGTATGTAATTTAGCCCAATAACATTGGTATTTTTTAAACGCTTCCTCGTTAGTCATGTCGGTAATCTAAAGCACACTTCTCATCTGGCTGATGCGAACTCTTAGTATTTCCCTGGTATCTTATGAAAATTTGCTACAGAACTCTGTGAATACTTTTGGTTATTAGCTGTCACCAATGGGTTAGGCAATTAATGTAAAAATGTCTTTGAGATGTATTTGTATCTCTCTGAGAATCCTGCAAATTGTCAAAATTAAATGTGAAATTTTGCAATATTAAAATGGTCAAATTTTTTTCTTTTATCAACAGTTTGGAAAACCAAACTTATTTCACTATTACTGCGTATCATAACTATCCTTAGAAAGCTATATAATACTGAACGTGCTTGCTTGTAGCTTTTCATGCAGTTTTAAATGTCTCTGGGGTTTGTGAAACAGGAAAACAGTATGGGAATAATTAAAGGACAAATGGAAAGGTTTAAAGAATACTGGATTAAACAAACTATTTCTGTTCAACTTAAAAAGTGGTTAGTACTGGCCATTCTAATGATAAATTATTTCCATCATCAAAGTGAATATGTACTATAACAGGAAAAAAAGCATCTAAATATATCGCACTAGTAATTCAGCATGTCTTGGGCTTTTAAGTTGCTTGTACTCGGGCCTGGGATTCCTACTGTAGGGAATGTTAGCACCGCCTATTAGCTACTGTTGTCCTTATGTTATTATGGGATTGAACTTTTTTTGGGTACAGCAGGTGTTGGCTGGCTATCTGAATTGTCTGGATAACACTAAGTACTTGCCCATTGGAAAGATTGAAGAGAAAAATGAGATTAGCCTTCCTGTGGCCATTCTGCTTGGACCAAATGGGAGTGCCTCTTTCTTGGGTTTGTAATACTGTCAAGCGGGGTGTATTGCCTTTGCTAGAGGCTTTAGGCTGAATGATGTGGTTTTCAAAACATTTCATAATTGTTCAATTAAATTTTGTACCGAGAATCTCAAGAGATCAGTTTATATATAAATCCATGAGGACAATAACCGATCCTGCTAATAGTAAGACACTAATAGCCAGTTATTTCTGGCTGTGAAAGCTGACAGTTGTCTTCGCTAGTGTAATTCAATCAGCAAGGAGTGGTCTGATGTTGGACTTGGCTTTGAAGTGAAAGCTTTGACTAGCTCTGAGTTGGCTTTGACCAGTGAAAATACTGTAGAACAGCTGGTCGCAGAAGTTATCCTTGAGCCAGGGACCAGAAGCTGAAAGTAAACTAAGTAGGTAAGAATGTACCAGTCTTCAAGAGACAAACTTTGAGAAATCAATCAGGCATGTAATTCAGTTGTTGAAATCATTTGCCATAAAATACTTTGCAGCCAAAAATTAAACCAAAACAATCCTGTGTATCATCACAGGGAAAAAAAAAAATCGGGAAAAAGTGAACAGATTCAGAGAAGAAACACTAAAAAAAAAAAACCAAAACCCAAAACAAAAGCCAAATCCACACACAAAACCCAACCATCCGGACTTACATGCAGAAGTGTTTATGCAAAGTCCATCTCAGGAAGTCCCTAACTCACTGCTGGCAGGAAGCTGCCTCTGGAAAAGAACTATTTACCTTTGTCTTTTTCCTATAGTATTTTTTGAAGCATTATCTACTTTCTGATACTGGATAACATATGGTTTAAAATGCTGAAATGAAACACTATTGCAATATTTAATCTTCTGTAACATTTTTCCTGATTCATGGGAAAAGTATTAGGAAATGGTTGTGTTTTGAAATAAAAGGGGGGGGAAAAAACTACACAAAACACAGAAAACCCTGAAACAACTGGCAGTGCTTTGTTCAGAAGCAAAGCTTTGCTCCGAAGCTCCAGACGGCTTCAGAAATTTGTAGACTGTTTCAGTGCACAAGAGGATGATCTGTACTACCCTGAACAATTACTGAAGTAGTTATTCCAGTGAATGTCTCAGTTTGGATGTGATCATTCTTGAGGAATGCTGGGCCTGTAAGAGATTATCTGTTCCAGGGTAAATATTCCAAATTGGTTTGTCTGTGCTTTCCAGGTATAGACAAGCAGAGAGTGTTAGCGTGGCCCTCCAGTACTGTTTTCTGGCCCTGAAGCCAGTAAAGAGAGAAATTAGGGTTTTACCTATGCTTTTGGAAAAAAAACAAACAAACAAAAAATAAATCCCAACCACCACAACTTTCGTGATACTGAGAGTATTCACGCTCTTGCTGGCATCTTCCCTTGCACATCATCAGTCCAAAGAATGTCTGGTTTGGAATTTGGAACTGCCGAAGTAAAAATGATGCAAATCTCTTTGAAAAAGTTTTATGTCTCTTTGACTCAGCCTCGTTAACAGTTCTGCATCAGTGTGTATGTGTGTGAATCCGATGCTGTGTTCTGGCTAGCTCGCATCAGGCAGAAGTGATAAACCTGGTCCTAATTCTACCTCTACTTTCATGTGAGTGATCCCATTTACTTGGCCACTGTGCTGGCAGTACTTATTACAGATCACATGATGTTGCCTTGGCAGAGATTTGTCTTCAGTTGATTTTGGAGTACTCCAAGTTCTACTAAGGTTAACCAGTATATACATTTGGTTTTGTAGAAAATTTTTCCAGCCCTTAGTCCATGGAAAATATCCAGTCTTCTTGAAACCAGTGATACCACAAAACCATTGGCTTTCCTGACGATGAGCTCATCTCTGAAGAATGGTGTCTTTGGTTTTACAGACTGCTGAGTGTAGTGATTTGGCCTTTCTACCACTTAGTTAATTGATAAGTTGCTTTCTGTCTGTCTTCTGCTTTATTTAGTATGAGACAACCACACTACTGTATGTGGGAAAAGGCTTTCATAAATATAGCTGACTGCAAATTGGAAACACATTTTTGTTTCTTCTGGTTTTCCTATCAAACCAGTGTCATTATTCAACTTTTGGGGAGGAAAAAGAGAAAATAAATTCTTTCCATAGGTTCCTTTCTGTTAGACGTGCCAGTTACTGCGTGTTTTGTAGACGCTGCTTCCTGTACTCTACGAACGCTCTGTAGCCAGACACCCATGTTACACTCCAGCATATGGAGCTTCTGGGTTGTGGGTGGCATTAGGAAGTGTATGTGATAAGTAGGGACTAAATTTGTTCAACAAAACATTGAACTTTCTTTTTCCTTTCCCATCCTCTTACAGCATATTTGTGGTTGTCACAGTAACAGTAAAATTTACCAAACAAACATGGAAGATGGTTACAGTACTTGATCAAAATGTTAAGAAATAACAACAAATTGAAGTCCCCAGGCTAATCTGAAATACTTCTCCATCAGCTGATTACTCTTTGTTGCGAAGTAATGGATGTCCAACTAGCAAAAATGCCACACAGCAGCTGTTTTCTACCTCATTTGTGTCTGCACAGACCCTTAACAGATCACTATGCAATTACATGCATAGTACATAGTAATAGTGTGCTTTAACCACTGGTTTTGGGGCTTGTTAGCCCTTCTATTTCACAGTATAGTTTCATATCCATCATAAAAAAAAGTTTAAAAAAAAGACTGAGTTGAGAACGATGAAAGTGTTCAGTCTTTTTCTGCACTGGATTTTTACAGCCAGTTTTGGAAGAGTGTGTATTTTTGAAACTATTTTAAGTGCTGTAGGTTTGGGATTGTACCTTGTGCCTGCAAACTGTCATAAATCTCCAAAATAGATTTGAAGATCTGAACTGTTAAGAGTAAACAGTGCTATTATTTCTGTGGGCTACACATTCTTAATTTATTTTCTATAAGAAATTTAAATATTATGACCAGGAAGACTTAAGAGAAATGAATTTATTTTCATGAGGTCTTTCAGGTGAGAAAATGCTATCTCTTGCTGAACTGCACAGAGGGTGACAACAGCGTGCACAGGCGAAGGAAATCAGGGACAAAACAGATAATTTGAACTCAGACTTTTCTGACTTCCAGGCAAATGCATTCAAAAAAACAGATTTCCATTTCCTTCTGCTGCTGTGGTTCGAAGTAATACCATCCCAGCTTTTCTGATTGATATAGCTTTGTATATGTGATTTACTGGGCCAGAAGGATTTTGTCTTTCATAGCATGTTATGTGTGAATGAGGAACAAGCCATATGCCATGGCTGTTCATGAAAATATTTAAAGCTTATGTTCTTGAGTTGAGGTTCATCAAAACTGGATGAAGCTGAATAGCCACTGATTTCAGAAGGCTTGATATCACTTTTCTGAAGAGCATGTTGCAAGTACCCATCAACCCCAAAGTATGCTGCTTTATTTTCTGCCTAAGTGCTATTTGCTCAGAAGTCTTGAGCACTGAACAAAGAAATAATAGGATAATCTGAAGTGTGAATCAGGACACAGATATATAGACTTAGGTTTGCATCCTCCTGTGCACTGCCATTCTCTAGAAATACTTTTAAAATAAAATTTAGCCTCAGAACTTGCTGTTTGGTGGATGAATCTTGGAATACAGGATCTGAATGTCATTGACTACTACCACAGTTAAAGAGATCACCTTTCTTTGAACTTCAGTTTCGCTGTCTTTAAACTGGCAGTGATATTACTGCTTTGTTTGAACACTGCAATAAAAATTTAAGAGCTAGGTATTACAGTTCTTCTTGCTGATTTAAAAACAATCAGTCCCCTTCACACAGTGTGGTTTCCTTTGATAAATTTAGTTCTGGATTATTTGCCCATGCTTTTTCTTAGTTGTGTTATTATTTCCATGATACCATAAACTAATGAATACTCTGTTGTCCACATACAATATCCAGCTGCAAAATTAGTTCTAACAACAATGGAGAAAAGTCAGTATCATTGGAAAATGTTTTGCCTGTGGAAGCAGCTGCCCATGAGCTCACCCTCTGGAAAATGTCCTGATGGCTTCACATCTTAGGGAGCTTTTTTCAGTGCACAGTAGCACAAATGTAAGCCAAGGTTTGAAAAGCTAGTGCTGTGTGTTTTCTTTGGCACATGGCAACCCTGAGCCTTTCCTTTGAGAAGCAGGTCTGAAAGTCTCCTGCTGAAGGGAATAATTTTGTGATTCCATTGAGCAAAATGAACTGATTATCATCTATTCCTGTTATCACATCACAGATGTAGAAGAGTTCAAAATGCCACTGCCCAGATGATGGCTGGTAGCACTAAAAAAGAAGTCATAAAACACTAATCATTCCTTTTGCTTTCAGAGGAAGGAGGGATAGGAACACCACTGAAATGGTGTAGCCTGATGCATACTCACAATAAATACGCTCTGTTTTTTCTTGTTATGACTCCAGTATGACTGGAAATTCCAGTTGATTTACATGTTACTCTGCTAATCCAAATGTGTTCTGTGTATTTATGACTAAACATCCTTTCTGGTTTTGGTAGGGTTATCCCATTACATATGTCTGCTGGAGCACTCTTATCTATTGTATCAGTGGGTCACACAGGCTTATGGTTCTTTCTTGGTCCAAATTCACAGCTTGATGGGGGTTTGAGAGACAATCTAGTCATGTCCTTAGGGTTTCCTACCAAAACATTAATGGTCCATAATGAATCAACTGTTCTTGCCTATTACTGCCTCTATGACTGTTTCTTTGTCTTTCGTTGACAGTTCAGGTAACTTCTTCACTCATTGCTCCCTAAGCAGTGGAAGGATTTCCCAGGATGTGTGAATGATTAGGCTAAAAATTAAATAAATCAGGTAGGCACTGCAGCCTGGCTAATGCTGGGCATAATCCAGTGTGACCCAGCAAGTCACTTACTTGTCAACATGGCAGAGATCCGAAGAAACAGATATCTAACAAACATAGCACTAGGGAGAAAAAGTCTTGCCAGGCATTTGCATAAAGTATTCCTCAGTCTCAGAGTAGAAAAGTTAGTGGAGATCTTCCAAACGGCACCTGGGAGATGCAAAATTCCACAGCAAGACTGAAACTAAGGTAGGAAACTGTGTCACAGTGAAGCATGTGGCACACCTGACATGCAAATGAGATTATGCTCATACGGGTACTCAGTGCTTATTAAAATACAGCAAAATTGCTAGGTCAGACTTTTTTTTTTCCCCATAAGCTGTAAGGACGAACACCTTAGCAAGCCACATGGCTTTTCTTAAATGGGCTGGTGGTCTATAACTTAAAACTGCATGATAATACGAGACATTACTAGAGAGCACATAAGAATGGTTTTGTTTCAGGAAAAAAATTATAATAATATCCCAAGTGGAAATTTTTTTCCAGGATTTGGTGGGGTTTTTTTTGTCTGAGGAAGTTTGAGGCATGCTTAGTAGTAGAAGATTACATAAAAATAATTTGTTTTCACTGTGCAATCTTCATACACTTCCAAAGATCAGATTATTATTAGTAATTAATGCCATCTTATCGAAATTCCCTCAGGAGTGTGTTGCTTATGTGTGCTCCATGTATTTTATTGTAGCAGCTTTCCTTCCCTTGTAAAAAATTGTGCTTGACTAGCATAGTTGCATTTCCTGTTGTTTTAATAGCTGGAATTTCTTGAGAAAATTTAGTGTTCTAACGCTAGAGCAGTGGAAGTGAGCCAGCTATTTTCCTGAAACCAAGAGTGCTCTTTTCAAGGCAGGGCAAGAAAACATGGTGTGGGAGGGGGAGTCATTAATTATAAGCATGCTCAAAACAGTGGAAAATCTAATGTGGAAATATGGTAGATATTTTGTGCTCAAAAGGCTGTTCCTTTCTTTGTTGTGCAAGAAACACTAACTTGCCTGAACAGCTGATAGAATAGCTTATGAGTATATTAAAGTCTTCCTTTCAGCTCACACTAAATGTTTGAGCAGTTCTTTAAAGAAAAATCAGACTGAGGTGAGTGATGGCTTGGGCACACCGTAGCAAGAGCAGCAGTGATGCCAGAATGCAGCAGTGATTTCCATGAGTCTGTTTGAATACCACGTTCCAAGCAGACTTTGTATATTTTGTACAGCGTTTTCTCCATGCATTTGTAGTGGGCTTCCCTTCCAGGACCACTGAGGTCAATAGGAATTTTGTGGATGACATCTGAAATGATGAGATTATGCTGTCTGTCTTTTTAACTGAGTTACAGAGATGAAAAATATCAGCCCATAGCCAGGCAGAGATGTCTGCGAAGCCCAGTTTATCTGCTGCATGTCATCTGAATACTGACATAGGAAAGAAACCAACCAATTGGTATAACATGTGTGCTGTCAAAAGATACTGTGTTTACTAACCCTCCTTCTCAGGCTTTGGAAACTGTCTCAGGGAAAGAATAAGGGTTTTATATATTGGGAACTTCATCCTGGCTTCAGCAGAGGTGGAAGAGCAAATACCACAGGAATATCAAGTCTCTGGGACCTCTTAGCAATAAAGAACTGGGAATAGGAGTCCCAAGGATGGGACAATCTATAATAACTTGCAGTTTGAGCAAAAAACACTTGTGCAAAAATACTTTCCCTAACAGGTATTTTATTTTGGGCTGCTTGCTAACTTCAGAGGAGCTGAAAACATCCTATTACGCAAGTGTTGTTCTGAGCTGGAGCAAGGACTGTGAACTCGCGAGGCGTTTGTACTCACAGAATGGTAAAACGATGTTCCTGAAAAGCTGTGGTTGTTTTTGGACAGGATAAAATGTGTCAGGTTCCACCCTCCCTGCAGAGCTGTTTGAGGTCATCCATCCTGCACATGTCTGTGAGGTGCACTGAAGTCCTCACGCTGTTGGGACTGCACAGGGTTGGGTCTCCTGCAGAACCCGAGTTTTGTCGGGTGTTCCTGAGGAAGTTCATGGCAGAATGTGAAATAACAGTAAACAGTCCAGAAGATACTAGTAGTGCTCTTACTCATGCCAGAGGACCTCGATAGTAGGTTGGTTCCATTCACCTGATGACAGATTTGATAAAAAGCTGTAATGGTTAGTACATGTCAGGTTCTCAGGCTCAATTAGCTTCTCTTGAAAAGGTTTTGTGAAGCTTATGTAATTTTCTGGTTTATGATGTTGTTTACAATGTGCAGTTTTTCTGTTCTTACTCTTTTTTTTTTTAAACTGGTAATTTTAATGCAGGTAATTGTAGAAGAACATGTATCAGGTTCTAGATTTCACCCATTAGATGAGAAATTTTTGTTCTTTGCGTGTGAGCGTGTTAGTGCATTTACTTCTGTGAAATAGAATTTCCCATTTGTTAGTCTACTAATTGCATTTTGTAGTAAAACTCAAAAAGTTGATTAATGTGTCCCTGCTTTTCTCTCCCAGTTGTCTTTGATTTGTGCTTGTGGTGTAAAGGGCTAATGCTTTGAGCTGCCCCCGTTGGTCCAAGTTTTCAGTGCTTGGTAGAATTTTAGCAAGTGACACACATCATCGCTTCTGGGTTTCATTTGGGTTGGTTTGGTTTGGTTTTTAATTCATACAAAATTGTTAGGTTTTGAGATGCAAAACCATTGATTTAGTCCTGACAGAACTTAATTATATTTTGTTGTAGGTTCCACATTTCAACTGTAGCTTTGTCTTCAAAATGCACACACAGCAGAATCTGCTCTGCACTTTATCAGTAGAATACTGTATATAGAAGATTTCTACTCTAAGTGGTTATACAGTGTTTGAGTTGCATCGGCTTCATCATTATTTATGACTACTGACAATGGCTTTGTGTAAATTTCATATAAATGGCTTCAAACCTATGTCCAAAGTTATATTATTATGAATCTAAGCACTTTGTAATCCCCTGACTGATCCCCTGCAGTTAGGGAATTTTTTTAATGAAAGTAGTAAAACCTGTGTGAGGAATGAGTGAAAGCTGCACTTGCCTTCTGGTACTGTCAGGTTTGGGTATGTCAGTCTGGTTGTTGCATGGCGCCATGAAGAGACAAAAGGGGCAACAAGTCTCCTTCCTGCAGTGACTGCCCTCACTTCTCTCAGAGGCCTTAACCCCCCAAGTGCCCACCAGACATGCTGCAGGTAGCAAAGGGTGTGTTACAACTCTGCCTCTGCCTCGGCAGAGTATTCATCCTCCCAGAGAGATGAGTGTATTTGTGAGGATGAGGATAGCTGACATCGGCCACACATGACTTTGGCATGTAATACACTTCTTTACCAACCAAAAGTGACTATTTGTCTGCTCAGCCAGTGCTTTGAAAGAGTGCAGTACAAATCAGAACAATTTTTTTGGCAGCTACAGTATCCACCATCTTTCAGTATTTACTGAGAAACCCAGGCCCAGACAAACAACTGTGCCATTTTTTCCATTAAGGAGTTCACAAATAAAAAAACTCTTCCTTACACTTTTTTTAGTCATTGCATAATGAAAGCCTGAGTATCACCTCCTGTTGCCTCTTAGCAGCCTGGAGGCTCGCCAAAACACGCACTAGTATCTTAAGTAGTGGCTGTCAGCAGAGCTGGAAGGAGTGTGGAACCTGCCGTGCTCGCTGGCACCGCCGTGCAGACCTTCTGTGCCCACAGCTCCAGCTCAGGGACATGCCACTGTCTTTCAGTGCCCTTGTTACAATCCTGCAGGTTGTGTATAGTAGATAATAGCCCACATAAGTGTGCATGAGTGTGAACTCTTCTGCCCTTTTTTAAGAGGTGTTACAGAATTCGAGCGCTAATTACAGCATTTTTTTTCAACATGCAAATCCCAAGCTCTGCTTTGTTTAATGGGCCCCCAGCGCAGCAGGGGGTGTGTAATGCCTGGCTGTTCTGTTTGGTAAACGTTCTGTGACTATATTTGAAACACCAGATCAATTGATTGGTTGGTTTGTTTCAGGAGTTTACCTCTTGGATTTAATCTACATCGATTCTGCATATCCCGCTTCAGGCAGCATTATGGAGAATGAGCAAAGATCCAACCAGATGAACAATATTCTCCGAATAATCGCTGATCTGCAAGTCTCCTGCAACTATGGTTGGTAGATTTTGTTATAGCTGTTAGACCTTAACTAAAATTCCTTTTCCACAGCACCATGGTGCCAGGTTTTGGCCTAGTGTAAAGGCAACACAAGATGCTACCATGAGTAGAGTCAGGCACTAGTAAGTAACGTAGCTTCTGCTTCTGTGCAGTTTCAGTCTTCCCAGTGAGCTAGGAAAATAAGTGCACATTGTAAAGTGTGTGTGCTGTAGCAGAAGCTGTGTAGTTTACTGCTGCGTGTGGACTACAAGTGACATATTTTCTAATACAGCAGCTCAGTCTGGGTTACGTTCTGTTTTCTCCAGAGGCAGTTGGAGAAGACTTATAAACATACCTTACTTTGCAGTAGGTTGGAGTGTAAAATGTATTCATTGCATTATCATGTTATTGTTAGTGCCCTGATGATACATTAACTAATTAAAATACAGGAATTTCAGTCTATACGACAGTTGTTAAGCTTTTCCACATGCCTCATGTCACGGAGAAGTGAAGAACACAAGGGCCCTGCTGCTTTTTGTTAGGAAGATTTTACTCTAAAATTAATTCTGTGATTCCAGCCTCCTAGTGAAGTTTTATGTCAAGAAATGTGGTGGTTGGGGGATGCTGACAAATGCTTGGCATACTGTTGGTGACCTAGCATGACTTCTAACTGCTTAAACATGGAACAAGCTGGAAAACCGTGAGAGTAGCTGAACAATTAAATAAACTCAAAACATTTAAATGCTACTGTTTCAGAGAGCTTTGAGTAGGAAAAATAAAGTTAGATTGTGATAAAATGAGGTAAGAAATTACCTGGTGATGCTTAAGTATCCAGTCCTTGTCCATTATTGTCAGCTTCAGTATTAGAAATTATTTAAAGGTGGGGACTAGACATAATATATGATTCTGAATAGCTAAATTATTCAGCTGTCATGTTGTTATTGTCAGTTTAATTTTATCATTAAGTACTTTGTATGACAAACCTTATTATTTCACTGACTCTCTCCTTTTTACAGCTTTGGTGGCTTTCTGCATAGTCATGTATTAATTTTGTACTTTTGTTAAAATCAGAATGAATATTAAGATACGACCTTGAAGAAATAATATTCTGGAATAATGGTTGCCTTTAGGGCAGTTGTTTTTATGAAAGCTTAAAAGCTGATAGATACAATCAGGCATGTTCCTGTCTTCACTCTGTGCATCAAAGGATTTTTCTGTCATTCTGAACTTAGTGACTGTCCCTCTCGGCATTTGTCATTGCAATTTTTAAGTCTCTTCACCTTTGGTGATTCTCACAGACAGCCATGGCTGCAGGTTTTAATTTTCCACAGAACAGCAAGCATAAAATTCAAGCAGATTTTCCAGCAAATAACTGTTCTGCTTGTGAAACAGCATATGGTAAAAACCACTAGCTCCCATGATGATGAAAGGGAGCTTTATTTTCTTTAACAACTGAGCGTCACTTTTGCTCAATCAAATCTTTAACATCTTCTTAGAGTTGAAGTAATATTCCTGCCTGATTTATTCTTTAGGGTGGTTCAGATTCTCTGTTTCCTTCAAGATAACAGTAAGAACCCAGGAAAAAAAAAAAACTCTGAAAGAATTATTTTTTAATTATTTTTTCCTTTGTTTGAACACTCCACAGATCATCTTACAACACTGCCCCATGTACAAAAGTATTTGAAGTCTGTCCGTTACATTGAAGAACTTCAGAAGTTTGTAGAAGATGACAATTACAAGTAAGTAATCTTCAGGTTTTGAGAATTTAATGAAAAGATCGCTTTTTTTTTTTTCCCATTATTTTGATGAAGAGCCACTGGCTGGAGATGCTTTTGGATTAAATATGTGGTTTCTTTGAGTATATGATACTATATCGTAATACTTGGAAACACTGCAAGTCATGAGTAATTCCATTTTAAGTTCAGAAACCATTTTAACTTCAGCAGCAGCCTTGCTGATAAATCCACAAGACATTTGGTGTATCCTAGAGATAATTACATCCTTTTCATTTTGGTTTAATTATTTTGGCAAATGTTTCAATCGAGGGTAGCAGTTTTCTTTCCAGGCTTATCTATGGCAATGAAAAAATGGACAGAAGTCACAAGAGGTATTATAAAGAGGGAAAGTAGATTATAAATACTGAAGAACTATGTCCTTTTTCTACCATGTTTGTTTCATCACATTAAAGCTGTGAATGAAGTTCTGAATTCTTCAGAACTCATCACAACTACCCTTCAGGAGAACTCTCATTCCTCTTCCATCTTTGCATTATGTAAGAAGCTTTTAGATTTTGTTTTGAATATTTGATTTCTCATCTTCCTCTCTGTTTTCTCTAATGCATCTTTAGTTTCATAGCATTTTCTGGTCCCATGCCAGAAGAAACTAAGCCTTAAAAAGGCAAAGAGTGCTCTGGTTTTATAGTGGGAAAGAATCTCCTCTCTCTTTCTTTCCAGTGACCACTTCTTTTTGAGCCAGGGACAGCATTAGTGCACTCTGAAGAGAGGCATGCTTGACCTTTGGTAGGGAGAACAGAACTATCTCAGTACCAGGCTGTCAGGGAGGAAAGCTTTAGATAGTTGCCCTAAAACGTATTGGCAGGAGCCCAAGACACGTTTTGCCAAATGAGAACCTCAATTACACTGAAAAGGAAAATCTGGCAGACACTTTATATAAACAGAGCTTTTCTCTACAAATTTTTGTGCCAGTCCAATTGCTTGCTTTAGGTTTGTGCTTGTCAGCAAGTATGAACACTCCAGAAAACCCCTGACAGTGATGTCATATCCTAAAAATAATAGGTATTTCTCGCTCAGCCCACATACTGTTCCCTGAGAAGACACACCGTTTGCTAGTTGCAAGTCTCAGAGTAGCAAAAATAGGACCAAAAGCAGGAGGATTCCTGCCAGTTATACCCAAAATATATTGCTAGTCTGTTACATCAGGGCATTGCTGGCAGCCAGTGGGTTTCAAAAATACCATCATGCAGCTGCTGCCGGATCTTCCTCCTCCTCCAGGTGGGTAAGAAGTGGTCTGAGGAGAGTGCTTGTTGCCAGCTATGCAGTTACTCCCTGAGCTAGACAGCGCTATCCAAACACTGTGGCACCATGCCCCATCCTTTCCCAATCTGCTGTGCCTTGCAGCAGGGTCAGACCCAGGTGGTTTTGCTCTGACCTCTTGGTATCTTTAGGCAGGTCTGGTATTCTCTGGGGTTGTTCTTGGAGTGAAGGCAGCTTGTAGGCTGTGATTTGTATTACAGTGTTATCTGTACAGGACAACCAGGATTGGAATCCCATTCTGTAGGCTGCTTTCTGTAGGTATAATTCAGTTCTTTACAGCGTATTAGGCAGGACACTGATATTCCGGTGAGATGATTTACAGGAAGATCAATTAAATTTTAGATTCAGATAGGATGAGGTAGGAAAGCATCCAAGAGAAATGAATAGGCAATTAAGACATCATACTGATGCCTAACAATGAAGTTGCTATATGAGTGCCAGCTGCACCATATTGGTTTCAGCCTTACGGTAGAAGGAGTTGTATAGCAGGTGCTAAAAATGTTAGTAACAGTGAGCCCTGGCCACAGTCCATCTTCAGTAGGCCTCCCAGACAGCTAGAGTCCCGGGACCTTTTCCACCAAGAACTGTTGTCAGAAGCAGGGGCAAACCATTGCTGTTGGTCTGGGATTTCAAGTGGCCATGTGGATCAACAGCTATAGCTGGGACTTGGCTGCCTCTCTGACATTATCGATGACAGAGAAGCTTCCAGAAACTTATTGCAACTTAAGTCCTCCTTGTCTCAAGACAGATGAATACGTTTTGTCCAGCCTCTTCATGGAGCAGCTAAATTTCCTGTTTGTGTAAGGCTCTTCTCTGTTTTCATTCACTTGCTTAATATTAGGAGAATTGAGTAAAAGTAACTTTACTGTCCTTTACTATTCTTTTGCTCCTTATCAGGAAGGTTACTCCTAAATGGGCTTTTTGTTGGCACTCAGTAGCAGAGTGTTACTTAAGACTAGGCTGGGATAGAGGTCCACCTTACCTCACTGAGCATACCAGCCCTAACACATTCCAGAAAATATTATGAATATCAGCCTTTAAAAAAACCCAACAAAACACACAACAGAAATTGTTTACATCCTTTTACTGTCCAAGAATAAGCCTTCACATTCTCTCCTTATACCTTGTTCTTTAAAAGCTTTGTCTTAATTCCCAAAAGTAAATCAGTGGTTGGTTATTTCAGTAAATCTTTATGATGATTTTTTTTTCATAGAGATTTTACTTCTAGTTTTTGTTTCACCTCAGTGAAACACTTACCATTCTCTACAAGTACCTGCAAGGAGGGTGCAGAGAGGTGGGAGTTGGGTCTCTTGGGTAACAAGGACAAGAGGAAGTGGTCACAAGCTGCCCTGGGTGAGGTTGAGGTTGGACATCAGCAAGATGGTTTCAGGAGGAATTCATTACAAATTGCATCACTGTAAAAGAGGGACTGAACTGCAGCCATATCTTTTTGCAAAGTGCTTGTTAAATGTTCCCACTGTGACCAAATAAATTGTAGCTGTTGCCACAGGGGACTAATAAAACAGTCATTTGTTTGATAACAGGGTAAGCAAGGAGATAGAGGAGCTTCTTGAGGCTGGCAGAAGCTGAAACGCAGTTGTTGTGGGGAAGGAGAAGTAACGTCGCCCTCGCACAGGCAGAAACAGAACAAAGAAATGAGCAAGAAGGGCTGTCTGCCTCTGTTGGGAGAGCAACTGATATGTGAAACAAGTCAAAATGAGTGTTCTGTTTCACATAAGGATTTTGGCTCATCAAATACGAGCTAACCCAGCACAGGAAGCTTAACACCCAAATTTCCCAGTATTTGTGAATAGCACAGTTCTGCAGGAAATTCTTAAAATTAAGATTTTTTTTTAAAAAAAGCTTTCCACAGAAAAATCAAGCTCACAGCAAGGGAACAGTAAACTAAAATAGTGAGTAAACTAATACAGATCAGCCTCAAAAACGTACAAAGGAGTAATAACTGAGCAAGGGATGTGACTGGAACATTCAACAGACATGGAGATGAATTCACACATAGGGCCCTGTTTATAGGGAAGGACTTCATTAAGTGTTTTTTGCCATTTTTCCATACTGAAAGAAATTTGCTATATGATGAACATCTGAGTTGTGCACTGAGTTATGTTATTGGAGCTTTTGTATTGCTGGACTCTGGAGAGGCATTTGCCGCTTCCAGGTCACGGCTATGATGTTGACAGAAAGAAAAGGCAGTCTGGAGAGGAGGGATTCATTACCTGCTTGAAATCCATTACTCTGGCTAGCTTAAAGAATGTAGTACTACAAGATGAACAGAATTTCTAAAACATAGGAAGGGACAGTAGGTTTGTTCACTAACCACATTTACTCACAGTTGACATTGTTTGAACACTGCAAGGCATTGCCCATAAAACTCCGTGTACATGAAAGACACGTGGGGGTTGCACCTAGGTCATCTTTGAGGTCCCTTCCAACCCAAAGCATTCTGTGATTCTGTGACAAGGTAGCAGGGAAAGGGATAGTTAACCATGTGTGGTAGTTTGAAATGCTGTCATAGGGTCCTTCCCCATTGCGTGTTTTTACCTAACATTAAAAAAACTTCCACTGGAGTTTGGATGCAGCAGAGTGCCACAGTCTGTGCCTTGAAACCATCACAGCCTCTTTGAATGCTTCATGCTGAGCAATGGCAGCGGTTATTCCCTTCAGTTTCATGCCTGTTCTGTAACATGCAGTTAAATGTTGTAGTCACTGTGTTAAACTGGTGCAGAGCCAAGACCCCTGAATGTCATGTTAAGCATGCATAAGCTGGAGAGGTGGCAGAAGTTGTATGCACTGCAAGATCAAGAGTGTTGGAGTGCTGAGATAAGGCAACAGTGTGTGCATCATAGGACACACAGAGAGATACAATATTATAACTTCCTTCTGATGATCTTCCTTTACTATTAAGTGTTGGTCACTTTACCCACTTATGCTCCTTTTCCATAAGTCATAGTAAATAATGTTTCTAAATAGCTACTTCTGAGTGCACATGTCCACATGGTAATAGCATAAATTCACTTTTCTTGCACAGAGGGAATAAACTGTTTGCTGTTAGGTTTGTATCTAAGTTTATTAACTTTTGGAGAGGTTTGGGGTTTTTTTTAGGTGTAAGACTTTTGAACTTACACTCTTACACTGATTGGGAGTATAAAATAGCAGTTTCCATTTCCTTTTTCATAGTTTCCTCACAGTTTCTTTCTTGGATCTAACAGGTAGTGATTTATTTGGAAGGAAAAAAAAAAGAGTATTGTTTCATTACATAACAAAATAAATTAAATAACCACACTTTCAAAAAAAGTAAAGTTCCTGCTTATCACTGCCAAAATAATGACTTTCTTCAGTTTCTTTTGATTTTTATTGAGATTTTTTTTCTCTTAATTTCTCTAAAAACTTGTTTTTCCAGATTATCATTAAGAATTGAGCCAGGTAACAGCTCTCCTCGACTGGTTTCCTCCAAAGAAGATCTTGCAGGTATAAAATTTCATTTGAAAATTTGAGTAAGGAAAGAATTCTAATTAGAGAAATCCTCCACTGTAGCATATGGGAAAACCCATCTTATATCTGAGGGGTTTTCAGGGAATTAATCCATTTAAATGGATTCTATTGCAATTACAGAATGGCTTCTGTTGCAATTACAAATTATCTTGTAAGACATGTCAGAAAATTGATTCATTTTAAGGCATATGCCCAGTGTCATAACATTCTTGGTCCAGAACACCACTCCTCTGGTGGTTGTAAATGATCTGATTTTTATGACAGATTTCTACATAGCCAGCTTGTACTTGGATTAGCTCTGACCTTTGTCTTAAATAATTTTCTTCCTTTATGACATTCACCCTTGAAGGTTCTTCAGTAACAAACTATATCTGACACATCAGAATTGATTTAACACTTGTCAATGTTCATTTCATTAGGCAAAACAAATCTATTGACCTTAAATTAATGAAAAATGTTTATTTCAAAAGTAAGACTTAATTTGTAGATTGTAAAAGAGGGATGAATGTTACTTGCCTTTCTGCAGAACAGGTTTACCTGGTTGGCAAAGAAAAGTGGTTTTGAGGTGATTTATTGGTAGGTTTCACATTTGTAATAGATATCATAAAACCTGTTGGATTTTGCTGGGATTTATAAGCCCAGCTACAGCACAGTGTGTCTGAAATTAATGCCTGGTCTTGACCGGTGCAGACTGGTTGTCAGTGTTGGTATCAAGTCTCCCAGTAACCTTGTTACTGCTGAGGGTCTGCTGAGGGGCTGTGGCTCCCAGCACAGAGTATTGCTGTGAGCTGCTTTCTCCAGAAACAAGACCTGGAAGTTCCAAGGTATCGTCAGTAGCAGGAGTTGTCAGTAAAGACTGCTGGCTTGTATATGAATGAATGCAGTTGGAATTGGACCAGAAATTAGATTGTGTGATTTATTTTTTTCTAAACACATATTTGCANCTTGTCAGTAAAGATTGCTGACTTGTATATGAATGAATGCAATTGGAAGGATAACATGGGATGTTTGTTAGCATTGGACCAGAAATCAGATTGTGTGATTTATTTTTTTTCTAAACACATATTTGCATTTTCATATTAAGAAGAAAGAGTGCTCTTTGGGTACCAGTGAATCAATGCCTTGAATCAAAAACATAGGAAATTCTTTCCGGTTCCTGTGTGAGCACATAAATCTGAGCCAATTCCATTGTGTAAAGTGGGAAGACAAAAGATTTGTAATAGCTTTTGGCAACATATGAGAAACTACAGTACCATCCACAAGTTGACCAAAACAAATCTGGTGAACCAACACAGTTTGTTTCTACAGACAGTCTAAACAAGCATCAGACTATGTGGAATGTACTTACTACTCTAGGAGCCCTTATCTCAAAAGCTGTTCTATTTTAATCTCTTAAACCTGAATGGGCAATTTTCTGTCTCATTCTGTTAACCCTTGTGTAAATGTAAAAACACTGTGGGGTCCAACCCAACTCTGGCCAGAAAATTAATTTTGCATTCAAAATTTCTTTTATTCTCACCAAATGAGAGAGGGACAAAGTGAATGACAGAGAGAAAGAGAAAGGAAGATGCTCGATCCAGCACATCATGTAGTGTTTGATTTCACATTTGTGAGGATTTGCTCTTTCTTACTTAAAACTGAGTCATTGCCTCCTCCTCATGATTATATCTTATGTAATGCAGACATGAGTAAACTTTGGTTTCTGGCTTTCACTTTGTGTTGCTCAGATTTGAATGCTTTACACTAGAGTTTTGATGTTAATATTTAATGAGGGTGATTGTGGAAGTTACAACTTTGGTTGTAGTGCAGAGTATGTGATACCACCAATACTCCCAATTGTGAATCAGAGGTTTAGGTTTCATTAGACCTGTCATGGAAGGCCTTTACAAATACAGTTGCAAAGTTGGACACAAGAACTTCAGGAGTTCTTGCCTCTTCTGACACAGGCAAGTAATGGGCTTCATGCTGCTGTGAGATCAGCATCAAATCCAGAGTCCACAAATACTGATGGGGACATCATGCCAGTGTTCCCACTACAATGAGTAGTAGCTCCTCAACTGGGTATGTGATTGTGTGGTACCTGGCATATTCGGGGAGGCTGAGCTTTCCCCTCTGGATCTGTAAGGATCTGTGGGTTGTTTTATGCAAAGTGAGCATTAACACAATGACTGGAAACATGAGTCGTTCCCATTGCTCCTTTCTTCTGTTGTTATTTCCTCTGAAAGTTTGACCTACTGCTGACTGCTGTGTTTCTTGCTCAGCAAGAGATACCTCACTTAGTGCCAGTGAGACAATGACTGCCACCAGCATTTTGCAATGCCCACCCTGATTTTTCAGTGACCTGCACCTATGTGGCTGCAAAAATGTTACTAAAGGGAATCCAGTGTGCTTTATTTAAAAAAAACCAAACCAAAACCAACAACTAATTCCTGGGGGAGGTTAGTTAAGTAAATTAGTGTGAATTAAATTTTCAATTTAACTGAGCATGAAGGCAATAATTAAATATTTATTTCACAACATTAAATAAATAGAAATGTAGCCATATGTTAGTCTTGAATAATCCCAAACTAAAATACCCAAATATCAGTAAAGATATATTTATTTGACTATGGACAATCAAAAATAGCACAGTTGAAGTATTTTAGTCAAATTTGTTGGGATTTGAATTATAGCTTGAGATTATTTGCACTTCATTGTGTGCCAGGAGTAAAGTCTTTGCAGTGTAATGGTAAGAGATGATCTCAGATACTTTAGGCAGTAGTTTAGTGTTCCAGTCAATAGTCTGAGGCATATGAGTCTGAATATAGTGATTTTAAGGTAGAGTAAAGGTTCTTGGCCCATAAAGGCAGTCATAGTCCAGTTCTCCTGACAGCCAGGAAGTTAATACGTATCAGGTAGACATGTTTCCTTCTTACAGGTTTCTGTGTGTTTCCAAATAGGAAGAAAAAGCTCAGTATCTTGGTGATAGATCCAAAGCCTGCAGTGGACTTAGTTGCAGGGAGTAGCATTGTCTTTATGTCTTTAAGTGTAATTGCTTCTGGTAATGTTGGAGATGGATTTTCCTTCCCGGTATTATGACTTTATCTTCTACGAAACTTCAGTTTGCTGCCTTTCAGAAGAAGATTAACAGCTTACTCCAGCCAGGGACATCGTGGTTTCTTTTTTTCCCCTTGAAGTATCTTTATGAGTGTGAGGCTCAATAAGAACAGTTAAATTTTTCAGTATTTCTGTTTGCAAAGGACTGGAGAAAACCATGTGTCCATTTTCCACTTTGGTTGCCAACTGGTTTTCCAGTAAATTCAGACAGAAGGCAGACATCTGATTAAAGTGAGTCCCTCACAACAAGCTATGTTTGGTGTGCTAGTGGCTAAGGTGGTCTCGTTTAATTACCAAATGCATACATAATTGTGAATAGTGCTTTCATAGGAGGATGGCATGTCTTTCATAACACTGCAGAGGTTCTTGTCTCTTGCAAGTAGCATTTAAAAAGCAGCTTTAAACAGTTTAATTGTATGCTTTCAGGAACTGTGTGATTCACACAACTTCCTTGGCAGCCATGGCAGTCTGTTCATTCTGTCCTGCTATGGTTTGAGAGAGAATGGAGCTGGAGAGCTTATAGTGCTCTAACTGTTCACAGTTTCCAGTTGAATTAGCTGTAAAAGACATCTGTGTTCCTGCAGTGTTGGCTAGGAGGTGCCCAGCATTTATGGTACAGCTATTAGATTGTTTTGGAAGGTAAAACTCGATACATTTTTCCAGGACAGAAGAGAAGATTTAATTTAATTTAATACATGGTAAATAAGTTAGCTTCCTAAGCAGCTGAATTCCCTTAGAATGCACACACTGCATGTAGCTCGGTGTAGAAAACTTTATGCGTGTTCTGCATCATCTTGATGTTGCATTGAAAAGTTCAAGGCTCAGTGCTAATCAGAATATGGAAAATGGTTTACTTGTTCCCTGAAATCCACCGTGTTTATTTATCCTCTCCTGGGAAACAGTATGAAAAGATAGAACAATAATCACCATATCCAGAAAATTATATCTAATGTCAAGTGACTCAAAGACTGGTCTTCATGCTTCTGTGATTTTTAACAAACCCCTTCATTAAAGTAAGCATTTGGAAGTCCTTTCTAGCAACAGGCAGCCCTTGCATTGGGCTTTTCATTATGTGATAGTCAAAGATGGACCCTCACTGTTTTTATTTCTCCTGCATAGCTTTTGGTATAACTCTTGAGAGGAAAATAAATGGACCAGAAGTTTTCTGTTATCACCCTATGAGGAGTCTGGAGTGGTTACCTGGAATGGGTGGAATTACTCGGGTAAAATTCAGCCAATTGTGCTGAGTCCATTCAGCTTTGAGAGCTGCTAAAGAATTTTTAATATTTATTTTAATTAATTGGAAGCAATAGGTTTGTTGGATGAAAAGTATGTGATGTAAGGAGTTAGAAATGTAGAACAGCTAGAAACAGAGGAAGAAAGTCTGGGATGTTTTCATGTTTGTAACCCCCTGGAAGTCGATGTACTTCACTAGTGATATCTGTGCAGCAGTTCCAGCATTTTAGAGTAGAAAAAAACCCCACACCATCATTTTCCATGTAAACACTGAGTTGACATTTAGCTTTGCCATTTGTTTTACTGGTTGCTTTGGCAACTAAGAAATAGTTTGTGCTAAGTGCTTTAGCAGCCAATCATTCTGTGGAAATGGGGATTGTCTAATCCTCCTGCAAGTGCTCGGGTATTGCCTCATGCGATTAGTGTCTGCTGTTCTTGTGCTGTACTTAAGGTAGACATGGAAGAACTAAGTTTTCTTCACAAAAGCTTACAGATCATCCAGAAAACCTTGTTCTTTTGTTCCAAACTTACTCTCATTTCCAGCCTTTTCCTCTGTGATACTTTCTCTACAAATTTTTACTACTCATTTGAGTGGTTTTGAAATAAGTTAATACCAGACAAATCTGTGGGATTCACATGTTGTTATCAGCCACTAAATCCAGCCAGAATCACCATGCTGTGTTGGGTGTTTTTTGTTCTTGACAGACCAGAGTTTTACCAAAATTGTGGAATAATAGTCTGTCAAACCACATGCCAAGTTATCAGGAGAGAATGATTGTGCTCTGTTTTTTTAACCTTTAAAATCATGAATTTTGTTAATGTAAATTTGAATATACATCAAAGGAGGACCATGCTGGACCCAACTCAACACCAAATCTGGGCCAAATTATTCTTGTTACAGATGTGAGGAGTTATATAAGAGATAACAGGGGTTATGAAGACATATATCACAGTAGATTGCATACTTAGTGTATTCAGGAGTCCTATAAAGATAAAATAGGTTCTAAAAAAGTAGAATCTGAAGTGAAGCAAATGAACGGTTTGGTGGTGCTTGGCAGGTCAGGGTGATATTTGCTTGATCTGAAGGGTCCCTTCCAACCAAGGCAATTCTGTGATTCTGTGATGCCAAATACCTCAGGTCTCAGTCAATCTCTCATTTCATTTTGGCTTGTATCAGAAGTTCGGGATGAGAGGTTACTTGCACAAAGCAAATCAGTTAAGGTTGTGAGAGGAAGGAAATGTCCATATCATTATTTTTTTTATTACAAAATTAAGAAATTGGTTGTTGGATTTTTTTAAAGCTCTTTTTTGATTGTTTAGGAAAGCGTGTTTCACCTCAAAATCCATGCGGAGTGGAGGTGGAGATTAGAGTAGGACACTAATTGCACTAACAGGGATCATGTGGCAGAAAGACAAAATCCTGTTGATGTTCCCTTTACTCACAGGGCATGGTGTTAGAAATAGTTCATAGTCCTCCTGAAGGCAAGATTACACTCATTCAGTAATCAAAATCATCTTCCTTTCCCCTGCAGCCACAGGTTTTTGCATACTGTTTCCAAAGAGAGCAGGCAGACTTCAATTTGTTTAACCAAAGCACACCTCTTTTTTTCTCCTCTTCCTCCCAATCCCTTCCTCCCACTTTTTTAATTTTCTTTCTTTTTTTTTCTTTCTCCTTTTCATAGCAGGAGTTTCTGATCTCTATTTCTTGCTTTTGTCTGAGAAGCAGCCTTAACATACACGTATATTGTACGTCGTATGCATTAATAGGCTTTAGTTGAGCTGTAAAGCAATACTCTGAAAATGAAAACTACGCTTTTACAATAGCCATCATTCTGGCTTTAATGTTTTGGCATCACTCTTGATTCTCTGCACAGAATTCTTCAGTTCTTTATTGTGTGTTTTGTAAGTAGGTCTTTCTGTTTGAAAGTTTTAATTATCACCCACTGACTTTGGTTACAATGGCAACACAACAGTAAAAATTTACAGCAAAGATTTAACTAGAGATTCTGTGGCTTGGAATGTCTTTAATAAAGTTTTAGAAACAGAGCTGGTAAGTATCACTTTTACTTCTTAGCTGCTCACCAAAAAATAGTAGATCATTGAGACTGGTTTACCTTCCTGAAAAATCACTCCTCATTTTCAGCAGCTCATTTTCAGCTTTCTGTTTGGATGCCTAGTATTGGTTTATTGATGCATTTTTAGTGGAGAAAAATTGTGAACTCTACCTCCTTCACCCAGTTTCTTTTTTAAAAAAGCTCTGGAGACTGTTAATGTTCACATGTTCTATTGGAGGATTGCAAAAGTAACATTCATTTATAACATTTGAAGGATTATTCATGGAAAAATTATGCAAAGGAAAAAACAGTGAGATCCTTTGGGATATGTGTAAACTTTTCCAAATGTTCTTGCCACAGATCTCTGAACAGCCCTCAGCTCAGTCTGATGAACTTGTCTCACGTTCCCTAACACAAACAAATTTTTAATAATGTTTTAATATTTTTCTACATTATTTTTGTGCATGTCAGCATAGTCTTGAAAATGATGCTGAGAAATAATGAAAACCAAACTAACCCTTGTTCATGCCAGCTGACTGGAAAATCCTACTAAGAGTGCTTTGTCTCCATGAAAGGCAAAATAACAGAATAGCAATCATGGAAACAGTATGCACTAGGAGTGGAGCCAGGAGAGTAAAGAGGAGAGTTAGCAGTAGCAGATGACTTCACTTATTGGAAAAAAGGGGGCAAAATAACTCAATCTCAAATGAATTTAAATACTGAATTTTTGTTATCAGCAGTATCAGGCATGGCTTCCACAGCTAATCGTTCAGCAGTCTGGTATGACCATAAACATCCCTTGGGCTATGCAGTCACCATCTCATCACTTGTCCTCTTTGGTATCCTTCTTGGCATGGGCTTTCTTGTCTCCTAGCCCTTTACAGAAATTAGGTCATCTCGCCTGTGCCCCATAGCGTGTGCTGACACCCTCTGCACCCCCAGACTTCATGCTGAACCACGTGCGTTCTGCAGCGTGTGGGTCCTGGCTAATGAGAACTCTGAACTTCACAATTCTTCTTTGTAGATACTTGACAGCAGAGTAGATGCAAAGATTTTATAAAGGGGTTTAGGTTAGATTTTTTTTTTTCACCTTAGCACAGGGTTAACTGAGCCAAACCTTTATATATTTCATTCTCTTGCCTTGGAGATGAGGAGGATGCAGAACTACATAGAAAAGCGACACTCTATACAGAGTAGGACAAGCACAAGCAGAGCTGATATTTCAGTCTTCATCTTATCCCACAAAGCATTCTTTCTTCTGATGAAAGCATTCCTGATTGCCATGTAGAATAGCAAGGAAGTCAGTCTGGAGCTGTTGGCTTAACTTGTCAGGCTTCTATACCTACTTCCACAAGTCCTGCCACCTTGACACATCTCACCAAACCAGGCAGTATTTTAACCTGAAGTCTGAGTCTATAATCTTATTTTCAGTCTGAGAAGTGCAGTCCTTTTAATTACATAATTTGCTCCAGGTTAGTTTGGTTTTTTTTTTAGCAAACTGTTTCTGTTCCAAAGCTATCCACACAATAAAAGCTCTTTGTAAAAACAAGTTATAATGATTAACTTTTGTGTTGTATTCTTGTTAGTGCAAATTTCACTCTATGCTTCTTAAATGGGCATCTAATAACAAAAAAAAAAAAAGGGGGGGGGAAGGACTGTAGGTGAAAACTTCCAAAGAACTACTTTAATTGCTCATAATTTTCAGGAAAATTCTCTTTCAGCTGCCTCTGTCTTCGTACTGGGTCTCAGTTCCAGTATATTTTAAGCTTCTTAGCAGGTAGTAAACACCTCAGTAGTCCTAAGCATTTTAGTGTTTGGAGTTTAAAAATACCTGATGGAAAGGCACTAGAAACAAAGTATATGGAGACAGCTCCTTTTAGTTCATCAGAAGGACTGGAGGTTTTCGAGTAAAAGAACTTGCAATTATTTATGAAGTTTTAAGAATTCATAATGAAAACTTGTGGCAAAAAACTTTAGCAAAATAGTGTTCTTGCTAGTAATGCATTAGACAAGATTTTCAGATCTAATGGTGAAATCATAATTCACATAGTTTTTACTCTTATCTACACCCCATGGAATTGTGTCCAGATTCATACGTTTTGTATTCTGCCTTGTGCTTAGCTTCCATGGCAGAAGAGGAAGATGAACCCTGTTGTCTTTAGGGAAGAAGCTTCCAATGTCATCTTACAGCCCCAAAAAAAACTTTTTAATTGAAAATGCAGCAGAACATTGTGCTCACCCCTCTTCCAGCCTCCCAGGTGTGCAGTGCTGGTTGAATCTGTGGATCAAGTAATGATTAAAAGTGCATTCTTTTAGAACTGCTTGCAACCTTTAAGTCCTAAGACCTCTCCAAACTCGTATGTGCCAGTGACTCATGCTTGTGGTGTCGTGTGTCAGAGTCTTACTCATGTCATGGTAGCAAAGGGAGGCAGGCAGATATGCTGTCCTGTATAAGATTGTATATATGTATAAGGTAGAAATGGGATTGCAAACTGTTCTCTTCCTGTTCACGTGCTAAATTCATGATCTGATGAATGATACTACTGAGGTTCCTCTAATGAACTTGATTCCTCTCTATTCCTAGAAGCAGTTTCCTCTTTCTGCTTGAAGCTCCTTTCATTGTTAATTAAACAGCACAATGAATCACAGAATCACAGACCATTAGGAGTTGGAAGGGACCTCAGAAGACCATCTAGTCCAACCCCCTGCCTGAGCAGGATCATCTAGATTAGATCACACAGGAACACATCCAGATTGGTCTTGAATGTCTCCAGAGGAGACTCCACAACCTCTCTGGGCAGACTGTTCCAGTGCTCCACCACCCTCACAGTGAAAAAGTTTTTTGTTTGCTAAAATGCACAGAACACTTGATGAGATGTTTTATCCCCCTTACTGCAAGGGAAAAACCTTTGGAATTCTTCATAGTAATGACCCAGTTCATAATGAAATTTCTGAGTTTAGGCTCTGGGAAATAAAAATAATTTTGAATTAATTCCTATATTTCATACAACTTGGTATTGGTCTATATTGCAGAGTGTCAGTAGGGACAGTAAAGCAGCTTGCACCTATATTTGTACTGGGTTTTGTCTCTTACTAAGACAAACACGTTACTGGTTCTCCTGTTCTTTTTTGTGTCTCATGAATCTTCAGTTCCCGGCAGAAGAAATTGATTAATAACTTCTATGTTTGGGGAGAAATCAAGTATACAGACAGACTCATTGAATGTCTCAAGTTGGAAGGGACCTATAAGGATCACTGAGTCTTAAGTCGCTGATCCTCACAGGACTACCGAAAGCTAAATTAGATGAGGGCTGTACTCTGACAGGCTTGGTGCCCTGACCCCTTCCTTCCTTGGGGAGCCTGTCAGTGACCAACCAGCCTCTCAGTTTTCAGGTAGAGGCCAGAAGCTGTCTATACTGAGGTTGCTGGAGCCTCCAGGTGGTTCCTGTAATTGAGGGGGAAATCTACCTGAGCGGTACCAAATCTGGAGACGTATAGGAGGCAGACAGCCACTTTCATGGCCACTATTCCCACTTCTGTCACAAGCACCACAGCTGAGTGTTTGAAAGTGTGATCGATCTCAGCTGCTCTTTGTGAAGCTAAGAATAGCCTTACATTCACAGGGGATGGTGATAGGCTGTGTTGTTTTCCACTGTATTGCAAAATTCACCAACAGCCTTTTGCAAACAGCTTCAAGGAACGGGAACAACAACAGCTTATCCATGTTTTCTGTGAGGCCTCGTAAAATCTGTAAAACGAGAGGAAGAATAGTTGCAATGAGACATCTCTAGAACTTGTAGATGATTGAGAAGTAATGCATCTGTCTGGCCATGAGGTACATGAAAAGCCCCTGCTTTCTCTTACATGCTCAAGCTGTGAGTCAGTATGAGCAGATTGTTTACAGTTTATTCACAACATGGAGTTGTGAACAAAATTCAAACCATGTGTGAGCATTCCTGCTCACGCCCGAAGTACAAACCAACTTTATGGCTTTGCATATTACACTTTGGCACATCCAGCTGTTGAAAGGGTGCCAAGACTTTTTGTAGGAGTTCATTGTTAGAAGTATGTGCAAAGCTGTTTTAAAAATTACTTCCAGGCAGCTCGAGAATATAGGGATGGATTCATAACAGAAATGGATGGTGTAACCCTAACGCTCACGAAACAGTTCTTCAGGAATTGTGCTTTTTGGTGATCTGAACAATCCATTTTACTTGGTGGCTAAACACACCGGTTCGTGAAACCTCTGGGTCTCGCATCGGCTCACTGTTGAATGATTTCTGTGTTTTAGGTCCATCTGATGTTTCAGTGCTTGTGAAATTCAGCAGGAGACCCACGTGTCCTGATGCCTCAGTAGCAGGGAGTCTCCCAACGCCTCCTGTACCAAGGCACAGGAAGAGTCACAGCTTGGGAAACAAGTAGGTACCCCGGGAGGTCTCAGTGCAAATGTTCAGTAGCGGAACGCTCTGGTATTTGCGTGTTTGCCCCTTCCCTTTCTCGTGTTGCAAGAGCACCCTGGGTTTTGCTGTGTGACCTCCAAGTTTTCTCTTGGCATCTGTTCCTTTGCCAAGGCTGCTCTCTGCTCGTGCCAGACCTGGGCAGTGCTGGGCAGCTGTGGGAGGCTGCCTGCCCTGTTGCTCGGGGCATTCCTGGTGCACACAGCTGATGGTTCAGTTTTCCAAGCATCTTCCTAATGCATCTGAGGATGTTCACTCGCTCTTGGCACCCTGATCACACGGGAGGGTCGCGTCCTTTGGCACTGTGTCACCCGGGTGACACCGCGCCGTGCCCAGGGTGTGAGTGCGCCGCCTCAAGGCTGCACCATCTACCCGGTGTAGCGGTCATGGGGGCGGGGGGGACACGGACGTGTCGCTCCTCGGTCCCGCTGGTGCCGGGACTCTCGGCGGCCCCTCAGCTGGCACCTGCCGCTTCCCACCTCCGGCCG
>VXBZ01006463.1:300306-325328 GCA_013399135.1 Heliornis fulica
CCCCACCCTCCGCCCCCTCGCCAACACGACTCACACCCACCCCCTTCCCCTCTGGCGGCCGCGGGGAGGGCGGGGCCTTCCTCGGTCAGCGGAGGGAAGAGTCGAGGCCTGCGGGAGGCGACGTGACGCTGAGCGTTCGTCGGCCTTTGAGGGGGGAGCGGACACAGCCGAGGCGGGCGCGGAGCCCAGCGGTGAAGACAGGCACGGCCGGACTCCATGAGGCTGCCAAGCAGCGGCGCGGGCTTCAGAGAGGGGGGTGACGCCCCCAGCGTTGCTGATGAAGTAATAACCGCAATAAAAAGCACAGTGACCGAGAACCTGAAATTTAGAACGTTAGTCATGGCCTTGGAGGAGAAGTAGAGGACCATCATCTCGATGTGTCCTGGCTCTAGGGCAGCGTACAGCTGGCGCACCCGCTCTCACGGGCGTGCTTGAGTGTAGAAAGCAAATGGTGGCGCCTGTCTAACAGCTATAACGAACACACAGGTGTTACAGTAGAAATAGTGTGTTGTGAAGTAACTGGATTTTGTCTTCCTGAAGCGCTCAGCTTTTGAAGGAAGAGCTGCGTAACGAAGATTAAAGTGTCACATAGGTGTATGGTCTTTAACCAGAGCAGTATGGCTTCATTCATCAGTGAGGTGTTATGAATAGGAAGGTTCATGTAAGCCTCTTCCAGTTTAGATTTTAACATAAATTGGTGAGGCCGCACCGTGAGTGCTGTGTCCAGGTCTGGGCCTCACACTGCAAGAAGGACATCGAGGTCCTGAAACATGTTCAGAGAAGGGCAACCAGGCTGGGGAAGGGTCTGGAGAACAAACCTTGTGAGGAGCAGCTGAGGGGGTTTAGTCTGGAGAAGAGGAAGCTGAGGGGAGACCTTCTCCCTGCCTGGAATGACCTGAGAGGAGGTTGGAGAGAGGTGGGCAATGGTCTCTTGTGCCCAGTGCCAGGGGACAGGACAAGGGGAATGGCCTCAAGCTGCACCAGGGCAGGTTCAGATGAGATGTCAGAAGAAATTCTTCCCCCAAAGAGCTGTTGGGGTGTGGGACAGGCTGCCCAGGGAGGTGGTGGAGTCCCTACCCCTGGGTGTATTGAACAGACTGGGAGATGAGGTGCTCAGGGAAATGATATAGGAGAGGACAGGGATGGTTGGACTCTAGGATCTTAATAGTCTTTTCCAACCATTTGATTCTGTGATAAACTCTAAAGACTTCAACTTTGAAACATTATTGAAGTTGGTGTTCTGGTTTCAGATGAGGTAGTTAATTGTTTTCCCAGCAGCTGCCACAGTGCTGTGTTCTGGATTCAAGATGAGAACAGTGTCAGTAACATGCTGATGTTTTCAGTTGTTGCCAAGCAGCCAGGGACTTTTCAGCTTCTCATACCAGTCTATCAGCAAGAAGGTGGGGGTGGTGTGGAAGCTGGGAGGGGATGCAGCCAGGACAACTGGCCCAAACTGCCAAAAAGATATTCCATGCCATATGATGTCATGCTCAGTATATAATGGGGTGGGGGATTGGAAGGCAGCTTGAGAAGTAGCTAAGTATCAGCTTTAGGTGGTGAGCAACTGTGCTGTTCATCACTTTATTATTTTATTTATTTATTCTTTTTCTGTCCTATTAAACTGTCTTTATCTAAACCCATGAGTTTTTAACTTCTTTTTTGGTTTGTTTTTTTATGTTTTTTTTTTTTTTTTTTATTCTCTCACACATCTCACTGGGGGAGTGAGTGAACAGCTGCATAGTTGTTTTGGCTGCCTCATGGGTTAAAAACTATGATAGCAAAGGATTTCCGTGGTACTGTATAAAGATTATTCTGGTGATCCACTTACATTGGCTTTGATTTTCCCATGGGTGGTTTTCTTACTCCTTTTCTGTACTACTCTTTTTCTAGATAGCAGTGAAAGCTCAGAATTTAGTGAGGAGCTGCCATCAGGGCTTGAAAGGTGAGTTAGTCTTCATGTATGCTCCCTGAGCGCTCTATAGACTTAGCTAAGAAATTAATGAATGATCCCTAACATAGGTAAGCCCTAAATCAGTAACTACTTTTATAAAATTATTCATTAGTTAGGAAAAAAATGGCAAACTTTTTGAAATAAAGTACTGTGAAGTTACTGTGTTTCTCTTCCTGTGGACCTGAAAAGATCTCTCTCATACTGGAATTTCCCTCATCAGATATTTGCATTCACAAACACAGGGGTCGTTTATATGCCACACTGGGGCCTAACTGGAGGGTACCGATCCGGAATTCTCCTAGGAGTTGAAGCTGTGTCTACAGGTACAGTCCAGGGTCTACCTTGCTCAGTGTACAATGCTAAACTTTCATTTGGGTCTCTACACTTTCCTAACATAATGTATTTTGTGTCCAAAAACATCCTTGTATGGCCGTATCAACTCATGGGAGTCTTCCCCGCCCCTGTAAAAATTCTCGTTAATGCTAAAGCAGGGCTCATTCAGGTGAAATTCAGTTTAGCTGCTGGTTCAGCTGATTATATCTAGCTTCCATATTGCAGAAAGCCTCTGTTTAGTTTACTTTTTACTTACATTTTATCTCCTGATTTGAAGGACAGCTACCCATAACATCTGTTTGTGTCAGAGCGTGACAGTATGTGTTGATTTTGTACAGTGAAGAGGTGTTACCTTGGACTCTGAGTAAGAGAGGGAACATCTGCAATGCTGCATGTAGCAGGCAATGCTGGTGTAGTTAGTCACAAAGACTTTTCAGAAGAGGGCAATTCATTTACAGCCCAAAGAGAGATGATGTGGAAAACTGTATGTAGTTAGGGGGATAACAGTTACTCATTGCATCTGAACATGACCTGGACCTGGTAAACTCTGTGGTAGTGGGAAGTGAAGAAATATGTATGAACAGTAAAGAAACTAGAGCCCTGAAACAGTGTTCTGCAAGGACTGTGGTTTACATTTGTGAAATTGCTAAAATTTTAAGCCCTAAGTTTCCAGAAACCCAGATAATATCTGTAATGTACCAGAGTAAAACAGAAAATTGCCTTTTTTCTCTTTGACTTTGGGCGTGAATATTTATCCTCTTTTATTCATGTCTAAGCCCTCAGAATAGAACCTTTTATTGACTTCCTAGTTTTCAAAGATCCTGGTTCCTACTTGATATCTGAGACTGCAAAATACATATTACAGAGTCAGTGTCAGGTGATATGATGTATGTAAGGCAATGCAGGAAACAATATTTAGAGCTAAATTGTATCGCTTGCTTCTTGTTCTTATTTGTCTGGTCAGATCCCTATGGCAGTTTTTTTTGTCTTTCCAGCCCAACAGGGGCCTGCAGCTGCACACTAGCTAGCTCTACAGGAGTCATTACTATGGAAGGGCCATTAAGAAGAAAAACATTGCTCAAAGAAGGCAAAAAACCTACTGTAAGTGATTCTAGTGTTTCCTCTGATTCTGACTAGTGGCTGATTTAATTTCCAGTAGCAGATTAAACCTGCAAGTTTAAAAGCAAGTTTTTATATCTTCTGGATGGCTGACTAGCAGCCTGCAGTCAGTCTTCATTACCCTTCCATGGTTACACAAAGATAGCTTACACAAGAGTTGCAACTTCCTTATCTAAAAGGTTGTCCCACTCCGGGGGACTGCTGTTAACACTACAAAGCATACCATACCACCTCCCTACTAGATTACACACAAATTTACATCCCTATAAAACAACACATTGATTTACATTTCCTGCACTAATTATTTCCTTATCTATAAGGTCACAGGTTAACTTTAACAGACATCTGGGTACACAAAACCACAAAGTCCCGCACATTCCTTCTTGTGCTTTATTGCCTTATCTCTTGCTTCGTGGCCTCCTTCAGCAAGCATAACTGAGTCTCCCAGAGCCGTTCTTCATTTCCAACACTGGAGAACTGCAGAGATGTCATCTCAATAAATTCTATCGATCAAACAAAGTCTAAGTTCTCCCCAGTAGAAGGCAGCACTTCGTTTGCTACGAAGCAATCAGTCCTGATATTTTTATGAGATACCCAAGATGGATTGTATTCACAGCCAACCATCCAAATTCCAGTAGCTGGGCTGATTTACACCAGGAGATACTCTTGATCTAACTGTCCATTCATTCTGAAATTAGCTTTGGTAGTGCTTGGACTTGCTTGTGAATAGATTTTTGAAATGTTGGAGATAGGCAGTGTTTTTTCCTATTTGTTTTTGCTTTCTGATTCAGCTCTCCTCATGGACTAGATACTGGGTTATGCTTTCAGGATCAACTCTTCTGTACTTTGGAGCAAAATCTTTGAGAGGCACTGAAAGAAAACATGTAAGCTTTACATTTTTTCTAAAGACGAAAATTGTGTATTAATAAGCAGATATGGAGAGGGTTTTTATGTGTACTTGCTATTCCAGGCTAAGCCATATGTTTGCACAACTTTTGCAGTCAAAAGTTAATCCCTAGTAGAGCCTCAGATGTGACTGACTTGTCTGTCTCTTCCAGTATAAATCTACACCTGGTAAAAAAGTCTCCATTGTGGGCTGGATGGTGGCACTGCCTGATAACCCTGAGCATCCTGATATTTTCCAGCTAAATAACCCTGACAAAGGTAGATGCTGCAGGATTGACATTGTCTGCATTACATTTCTGTGACAGGAAGCATTTTAATCTCTACTAACGAGTTTGTAGATTACCAAATTTGCAGTGACGCTCCATTAAAAGGAGGAAATTTTCAATAAAGAGTTATCAAGGGAGGCTACAAATGAAATTGAATGTATTTCTACAATAAGCTGTGGTGCTTCTGTGGTGCCTACAGATGTATTGCTGTATCCTGACAGTTACTGTATGTTTTGCAGAAATTGCCCAGCCAGTATGAGATTGCTGCATGTCCATGTGCCCTCATCCCCTCATCTCCCAAGGTTCTGTGTAGCTTTCTTAAAATTAGTCAGTATCAAATCTGGACTCACGTGGAGGCCAATTAAAATACTATGAAAATTGTTCAAACATCAAAACAGTTTTAAAAAGCACCCACCTTTAAAGTAAATATTAATTGCTTTTTAAAATTAATTCTGAAGTGCCAGTACTTTCTGCCTTGATTTAAACTTATAAACTTCAACAGATCAGAAAGCCCCTAGAGTTATTTTGCACTTTGAATGCTTATATAAAGGTTTTTGAGCCTTCCTTTCTTTTCACATTGGTACAAAGAAAACTAAAGTTTATGGGGTGTCCCATATTTTAGCCAGTGCACAGTTAGACTTGCAAAGTAAAAGACAGTTTGGCCTGTAAAACCAAGGATAGCCTGGTGGGAAAGAAGGGAGTTGAGATAGAGAAGCTGATGGATAAATTGGGGTTATTTTCGTAGACACAGCTGTGCTTGAAAAATAAGAGAACATCCCTAAAATGTGAAAGCAGAATGACCTTGGAGATAAGGAAGGAAAAAGCTGATGCATCTGGGAAAAAAAAAAAAAACAGTTTGAGCCTCTCCTGGTTCTTTAAAGTAGTAAAGGTCAAAGTTTAAAGCCAAGCCTTTACCAAAACAACCACCAGCAACCACCCAGAGACTAAAACGCGCATGCGATAATAGGCGGGAACCTATGATGGCTTATCAGAAAGGTGTTGAATATGTAAAGAACTAACGAGGAATATAATATGTATATAGTTTAACAATATAATCCTATTCCTTCTAACAAACATCCTGCCCTGCCCTGTGTGTATATTAGGTGGAGCTATCCCCTATACACCCAGTGCTATCAATAAAGAATACCTGCTTAATAACTTTGGTTATTGAGTTTTCACCATGTCAACATTTTCAACTTTAGTGATGGACATGGATTTGCATCTGCTGGGCAAAGTATCTGTCTTGGGTGTTGACTAAAATGCACAAAGCATTTGATTGCAAGAAACAGTTCAAGAAATAATGAGGCACAGAGGAAATTTGCAGCAGGACATTGAAGAAAACTAAGTTCACAAATACCAAAGTTGTCCATAAGTATTTTGGCTCTAAACCACAGCATTCTTAATGAGAAGAAAGCCCAGCAGTAAATTAGATGTGGCCTAACTGGCCTTTTCTGTGGCTGTATTTTGGCCTCTCTGCATATACCCTTAGCTTTGCAGGCCACATATGTTCTCCTGCTTCCTTTGCCCGAGGGTTGTTGATATAACATGCCTCACACATCTCTATTACACAAGCAACACCCTTGTTGAGCATTTGAGGTGCAAATTAATTTAACAGTTTACTTCAGGACTTTGGCTTCTGAACAGAAATTAGAATCCCTTAAAGTTACATGTCTTGTCTGCAAATTTAGAGCCTTTAATTTTCTTGTTTTTGTAGGCAATGTTTACAAGTTCCAGACTGGCTCAAGGTTTCATGCAATACTATGGCATAAGCATTTGGATGATGCATGCAAAAGCAACAAGCCTCAGGTAAGGTTGGGAAACTTATTTCTACCTGCTTTTTTCTTTTTTTTTTTTTCCAGAAAATTCTTATTTGAAAAGATACGTTTCTTCTGTCTGTGTGCCCACATAGTCCTGTGGAGACAAACATAACTCCTCATTTTGTGGAGTGATCCTTTTTTTTTTCAATAGGAGGAATAAAAATTATTTAAAACTAGAGAATTCCCACCAAAATCAGGGTTTGTACAGGTCTAATTCTAGCCTTGGTTACATTAACAGCATATGACATCTACAGGCACTGCATTAAGTAAGGTAACTCCATCTCTCTCGACTGCAGAAGGAACTTTCTCATGGCCAGAAAAAGCAAACGTGCCAGCATTGCTGCAGTGACTGGGTCTGTAAGTTCCACAGAAGACAGAGCCCTCTAAAATGCTATGTCAGTCCTTTTTTTATAGCAGCCTGATTCTTCTCTTGAGAAACGTGTTAATTCATAAAAGGATTTCCAAAGGTTGTATTGACTGGATGCTGATCCACATATAGGACCTTAAATGGGATGCAGCTAAGAACCTTTATAAACACACATTCCCCCCAACCTCCACCATGCATACTGGTGACTTCTTAGATTACTTTGACTGGATTTAGTCCCTGAATAGAAAAATAATTAGTCTCTTTATCTCTCAGTTATGGAGTTAGCCCCCTTTTGGGCCTGTTTGGGACTGATTACACTTTTCCCATAACAATTAGGATAACAGATGATCAGCCCTTCTGTTTTGTAACCTGGAGATTTGCCATAATTGGTTCTGGAACATTAAGGGTCTGAATAATTCACATTCTCTTCCAGGTACCTGCTAATCTAATGTCCTTTGAATAATTTGCTCTCCTACCTGGTGTGACTTCAAGTGCCAAACTGAAGAAACAGGCTATTGTTCTCTAAGGAAGAAGAGGAGAATGGTTTTCCTGATGTGAGCCAGCTACAAATATTTCAGCACTTTCCTATGTAACTTGAAAGTGATCCAGACACAGCTTTTAAAAGCAGAAAGTGAATGTTGTCCTTAGGACCAGATACAGTCTCATGCCCTGTGTAAAAGCAGATGAGTTAGATGGACAGAAGATTAATCCTGACTCCTGCAGGATTCTTGAGCCCTCACCTTTTTGTGGTCAAAGACTGCCATGAACTGATGTTTGGCCCCAAAATGAGCATCTTATCTTCTGCCTATTCTTTTTTAAACGGTTCTTTTTATTGTTAAGCTGCTTTGTGTGACTGAATAATATTTGGCCCATGTTGGGTTTCAGTTCTTTCTAATGCACAGAATGATTGACAGTGTTAACTTGCTGCAAAGTGTCAATTAGGATAGAAAATTGTGGAACAACATTTTTATAATCTAAGTGCACTGAGTTGCTTGGCAATGTGGCTGCCTCAGATTTTGTATCAAATCTCTGGACAATTCTGCTGTTCACATTTGAGCTATTTGGGAAAAAATGTATTTTGGCACAGGTCAGTTGGTTTTCATTCAGTTATGTTACTCAGGAATGCCCTGACAATGGATTTAAGGCTGTTTAAATTTATGTTGTGCTAAAGGTCATCTCTCATTCTCTTACTGCTGGCACAGTTGCTTACATGTTTGCTTTTTTTTCTTCAGTCTGAATGTTCTTCTTAAATCTTTTGGGACAGGGAAGCAGGTAATCAAGTTTTATGTATTACATAACAGAATGATTCCATTGTTTCTGTTCTGCCTTTCTGTGGATGACTCAGCTCCACTCAATTCTGATACATAATGCATCTCTATGACACCTAGTGTGTGCACATGGCACCACTGTTATGAAATCATGGTGACCAATGAAAGCTAAGCAGAGACTTTCTGGTGGAGCAAGTACAAAGAAGCTTCCAGACCTGTGTTCAGAGGACACCAAAAAACTAAACATCAAAACCAAAAGTCCCAACAATCCAAACATAACCAAGCCTTCTCCTCTAAAAGAACTCTCTACACGTCCCTAGTTGTAGCCCTACTGTGCCCTAGCACTCCTGTGATCACAGGTTTTTTTCTGTGCCTGTGCTAAATTTAGCATTTTTTCTGTTTCAGTCTCCTTTGCCATTAGACATCAGTGTTCAGACTTCATCAAGCACCAGAAAACCTCTTCTGAGTTTCCTAAGTTTGCTTGCATAGAGGAGAGACATATGCAAGCCAACCTCTAGCTTACAAACCAAGGAGGGGGGGAGGGAAATAAATAGGGAAGTCAGTTTAGATGAACAGAACCTATACCAGAACAAGCTCCTTGGCATTAGTATTTATTCTGTGGACTTGCATGATTTTCATTTTGAAACTTCTGTAGTGACAACAATACCTGTATTGTTAAATGTAGGTCAACTGTAACTCCTGTGTTCATGTTACAGTCCTGAGAATGAAGTCTAATGCATGCCAGCATTTCAAGAAAACCAGTTCCTGATAACAACTGCATTTAGATCCTGGAACATGTAACAGCATATACACAGGTTTACAGAGTTTCTGTGATAGCTCAGGAGTTATGTGAAAAGAGTCATAATGCAAAATGAATTTATACCTTTTTCTCCTTTTTTGCTAAGTTAAGACAACTTTGAACTAGGAAAACCTGCAAGGACAGAGCATCCAAAATCACTAGAAAACATCGTAGAAGCTGTTGAGTGTGGTAAAATCCTGTCACCAGTAAATGACTTCAGACTGTTAGAATATGATATAATCTGAGTTATTCTGCACCTGTGGACTTTTGTGATTAGTTATCAGTGAGACTATTCATGAAGATGCAAGTGTTACATTGACTGCCATTTTAATGAATGTGCCACCTATGGCCATGTGTATTGTGCATTATTAGCATTCACAGGGGCTAAACCCTGTGCACAAGTGACCAAAGTGATGACATGCTAATCAAAACGTAACTGCTCAAGTCAAGAGGGTTTTTTTAAAGTGACTTTTTTAGTAGCCCTTTCCCCTTAAAAGGGAATAACCTGATCCTGTCTTAAATATAAGCTAAATTTAAAGCAAAATGCTGACTGGCATGAAATGTACACACATTAGAAGCATATAATTACCTACTCATTTCTAATGTGATGCAGTGGAAGTGAACACCAGGGAGGTGTCATGATCTTCTTTTGGAGCATATTGGAATTGAGATAAACTAATGGAAAGTTGTAGCAACTTCCAATTGCTTTTAACAAGCCTCCCTTGGAGAGAACAGTAACGGTTGACTGATACAGTAGCAACAGAATGAGCCTGTGCACACTCAGAATTTCCTGGCTTTTAGAACTTGAGGGTTTCTAAAGTGTTCTATTTGTTACTGTATGTACAAGAGGTAGAGTGTTGTAGCCTTCAAAAATACACTTCCAGTCAAAATTACAAGCTATAGAGCCTGTTGGAGAAGGTACAGGAGAGTCCACTTTCACTCGCTGGTAAAGCAGGCTGCCAGCTAGGAAAGAAGCACCTTTGCCAGAAACAGTGATGTGCCCAAAAACAGTGTGGGACGAATGAGAGGCAGAACTTAAATGGTTCATGTACCCAGCTTTTTGTACAGACAGAAGATGAATCTATGGAGAAATATTAAACCCTTCAATCTCAGTCCTCAAACTCAAATCCTACCCAAAACCTTGGAATTTGGAAATAGGTCAAAAGTAACTTGAATTCCCACACTATGATTTGAATGTAAAAAAAAAAAAAAGCTTTTTTATAGAAGAAAAATGAACATAGCAGATCACAGTTTTGCACAAGTAAGGTAAACATCTTTTCAGTAGCACAGTTGTGGAACTGCTGCACAGTATAAAAAAATCAGAATTATGCCAGTGTAAGAATACTGAAATATTTTAAACCAACTTTATAAATGAGTTTTAAGTATTAAACAGTTTGTAGCTGCTGATTTGAGTTTTTACACTGTCATTTGGTACCATTTGCTGTCATCTGGTACTTGATAGGTGACTCAAAGCTGATACTGAAATACATCCCATTGCTTATCAGCGCTGATTGATACCACTTTGTCACAGAAATATCACAATCCATACAAGCTTTCATCCATCAAAGAGAATAACTGCAATAGTTGTGTAAAAACATACATTATCTCAGAATAACTACTTTCAGAATTGTGAAGATATAAAATGTGTTTAGGCAATATTACTGATTTATTAATGTGCAGTTTTGATGTGATTCAGTGCCAAAATGCATGTTTTTCCAAATAGCACTAAAGCGAGGCACAGAAAGTAGTTTTCAAATTGTGACTTGTTTGTCACATAATGTAAATCAGTTTCAACATTTTTGGTTTGTTTTGTGTGAAAACTGTTGCACTATTTTTGGCTGTATTTTCCAGCAGTCCACTGCATGCCATTTGTGTAGGGGTTCTTTATATAACTTGTGAACTGTCTCACCCATAATAACCCTGGTGTTGGAATCTTGGTTTTTGGCAAAGTATTTTGTTACCTCAGTCTTGTATCAAGTTGCTGTACTTTTCAGTTTGTTACATTGATAATGGTTGTTTCACTAATTAAATACTTTAATGTATTAAAAAAAAAGTTTGTTTACTTCAACAGCAGTTGCATTTGCTTGTAAGTTTAAAAATGTGCAGTGTGTATGCTTTTAAAAATAAAATATTCTGAAAAAGAATAGTAAAGGTATAGAAGGAACATTTTAGCTCAGAGGCAGTGAGCACATTTTACTTGTTAAATGAACAGGATATACAGTTGAATAAACCCGATAGCACAGTGTGTAGTCGTGTAACAGTGCAAATATAACAGAATCAAAATTTCTAACCAAAAAGTGAAAAGACATCCAAATTTGAAGTTCTTTCAAGTGGATTTGGAAATTCCACAGTGTAGAGATGAAGCTATCCTTTTGTTTTCTTAAGAACTATATTTTATCACTGCCAAATTTGCATGAAGACTTGCATAGTAGGGTAGATTGCTTTACACTTACCATTACACTTTATTTACACACCCACTCCACCCACGGAAATCAACAGGAAAAACATTTAATCTGACAGGAAAATTGTCTGCATTGCATTACACAGGATATGAGTGTAATAAAATCTTCTGATATTAAAATCTGAAATTTCCTTTCTGATTTCAGTGATGAAATCAAGGTTCAGTCAGAGCCTCGAAATGCTGAGCACAGCTGACAGGTGGAGCACTAGCAATCAGGTGGACTTTCTCTTGGGGAGGGATGATGTGGAAATGTTGACCAATGTCTGATAACTTCTTGTATGTGTCATGTTTCTGTCAATCCTCATGTGTAAGAAACCAGGAAAACAAGGCAAGAGACCAGCATGGATGAGTCAAGACCTGATCAAACTAAAAGGTGAGAAGGAAGGCCTCAGGCTGTGGAGCAGGAACTGGTATCCTGGGAAGAGTGTAGGTACATTTCCCAGTTGTGTAGGGATGGGGTGAGGAATGCCAAGGTGCAGCTGGAGCTGAACTTGGCAAGGGACACAAAGAGTAATAGAGTTTTCTTTAGGCACATCAGACAGAAAAAGGAAGGTCAAAGAAACTCCACTCTCCAGGTGAACGTGGCTGGCAAACTGGTGACATACAAGGAGAAAGCTGAAGTACTGAACTTCTCTGCCTCAGACATCATTTGCAGGTGACACCGAGCTGAGGGGTATGCTTGACACATCTGAGGGATGGGATGCTATTCAGAGGGACCAAGACAAACTGGGGAAGTGGGTCCATGTGAACCTCATGAGGTTCAACAAGGCCAAGGGAAGCTCCTGCACCTGGGTGAAGGCAACTGTCAGTATTCTACTAATACAGGGTGGGGGCTGAACTGGTTGAGACTGGTACTGTGAAAGGCTTGGAAGTACTGGTGGGTGAAAAGGTGGATGTAGAGTTGCAAGGTGCACTTGCAACCCAGAAAGCCAACCCTGTCCTGGGCTGCATCAAAAGCAGCGTGACCACATCTGCAGTGCTGTGTTCAGCTCTGGGGGTCTGAGGGCTGAAGCAGCTCTCCTATAAAGACAGGCTGAAAGAGTTGGGGGTTTACAGCCTGGAGAAGAGAAGGCTGCAGGGAGATCTTGCAGCAGCCTTTCTGTGTGTGAAGTGGGTTTATGAGGAAGATGAGGATATACTTTTTAGTACGGGCTATAGCTACAGGATGTGAGGTAATGGCTTCAAGCTACAGGAGGGTAGATTCAGACTAGATGTAAGGAAAACAAAATTTTACAGTGGGTTGGTGTGACACTGGCACAGGCTGCTCAGAAACGTGCTGGATGCCCCATCCCTGGAAACATTCAAGGTCAGGTTGGACAGGGCTCTGAGCAACCTGATCTAGTTGAAGATGTCCCTGCTCATTGCAGAGGGACTAGATGATCTTTTAAGGTCACTTCCAACCCAAACCGTTCTATGATTCTGGCAAATAAGCCCTGCACTGACTGGCAAAGAAGGTGCTTTTAATTTCTACTGAAATGTACTTTCACAAGCAGTTGTCTCAGAGATAAATGTTGCCTAATGTGAATGTTAGAGTAAAAGTAGCTCGTATAAAGTGGCTACTTTTAGAGCTGGAAAAGAAAGCACATGTCCTTATTGGAGTCCTTTTCCTGTTATCCCCCAGGAACAGGAAGACTGGAGATGTTATTACTTTGTAGTCTTGGATCTATACAATTTTACTCCAGTCATGTCCAGGGTTTGTTTCACTGTAAATATTTTATAAAGGAAGCATCAATAAGTGTCTTTTCTATCTGCCAAACACTTCTTTTTGTTGATAGCCATCAGTTTAAATTGAACAATTGATTGAAATTCCTTCTCTCCCCATAGGCAACAGGATAGAAAATAAAGTGAGCACATTAGGAAGAAAAAGCAATGATCACTGTATTCCAGGTTGCCATTATTACTGTTAAGCAAATTGCAGAGGACAAAGTGAGCTACTTTCTGCATCTCAGTATTTCACTGCAAGGTAACATGCTTTTGTGATACAACACCCAAAGGTGAATACTGAAGAGCTCATTAAATGTTTATATGTCCAAGCTTCTTGTTCTATAACCTGGGAGAGAAAAAACAAAATGAAATCTTGAAAAAGTTTGTTACTACTTCAGATGCCAGTCCGTGCTAGGTGTCTGAAGTGATGGCACTGGGAACTTGCATTGGTTTTGGTCAGTTTTTTTCTGAAATCAGTAACTGCATTTCCATAGCTGTGCTATATTACTATAAACTTTTTTTATCAGATTCTGAGAAGATAACAGACCTTTCCTTAGGGAGAGTGTAAAGAAAAAACTAAGTCAAAGTTTACATGTCTCAGTAAACCTCAGATGTGAGAGCAAGTCAGATAAGCCTATTAGGAAGGATGAAAACACCCATTTTGCGTCAACTAAAACACAGTTGTGCCTAAGGAAGTGCAGATAGTAATGAATTGGAGGAAGTATCCTTTATATTTCTGAATATGATTGTAGGGCCAGAAAACAGCTTTTCAGCTTTAAGGAAGGGTAGACTGTGTCCCAAGTCCTTACTTGTTTCAGATGATCTGTGCTTGGGGTTTGCAAGCATGATGTAAATCAATATAAAGCAAATAAGCAAGGTCAGGAGGAAAAAAAAGAAGTGCATGATTTTAGTGTATATATACAGAAAAGTCTATCCAGTTCTGCAGAATACAAAAGTAAACATCAGCTAAATAAATTATTATTATTTTACATATTATTTGTTAATTGATGCTACTACCTTAATAAAATAATAAATGTAATTTTTGAGCATGTAGGAACACCCTAGAATGCTGGCAGCACTGCAAGTCAGTGGTAGCAAAACGGTTACAATATCCTGTAATAATAAGCAGTTGACACGAACACAGTGTATGTCACCTTGTCTTTTATAGGGTAATGTCATACACTTTTATGGGGCAAAGGGACATAAACATGGAAACCAAAGGAAGGAGCAAGTAGCTGGTACAGAAATTAGTAGGTGAAGATCCATAAAAACCACACAAAGCACTACTTCCTCTTAGGGGTGTAGTCATTTCACCTACCAGCCTCAAAGAGGATATGTCTGTAACTGCTGAGGAGACTTGCCCTTCAGTCCTGAAGGTGAGTGCAGGTGGTAGAGTAAAAGCATTATTTAGCACAGCTGCTGAGTTAGGAAAGTTTAGTCAGTCATTTAGAACACTATTTTTTGCAGCTATTTTTTGGGGAATCACTCTATGAAGCTGAGTACCTAATATGTTCTAGCTCAGAGTTAATATAGTATACTGTTTTGCATAGATTGTTTTGTATCAAAGCATCATACAATCTGAACTCCACAACTAGAAAGAGGGTCCTAGAGCAACACAAGGATGTTTGCATTATAATTCAGATTTGTAATTATTTTTTAAAGAACTAACATGAGATAACAAAGTAAAGTAACACGCAAGAGAATTCTCCTGTCCTGATACCTGGTGCCCAACTGAATCCTTGCAGGAGACTGAAGAGGTTTTTTTTTCATAATTTGTCTTTGTTATGTAAATTATTAATGAAAGTTTATTTTATATTGCCATCAAGTGTTCTGTAATTTTTTGTGATGGTAACAGGAGTTTTAGATAATGTGTAGTAGCATTCCAAAGTGGTTCAGTTGTTATATGGAAAAACTATTGGACAAAACCAAACCAGTAACAGCAGAAATTAGGCAAGGATTTTAAAAAGTGTAAGGAACATACATATACTGTGAGACAAGAATGTAGTCTGTAGCAAGCTTACACTGTGTAAATTACAATTCCAGTATCCATATACATTCTACAGTTACACACATCCACGCTGTCCCTTAACACATAGTAGGTTAAGGTTACTTTGCAGTGCCTTGCAATATTTTCACTTTATAACATGACTTTACATTGCCAGTTGCAATTATTTTAAGTCTCTAGCTTGGTGGCCTACTAAAACAATATGGTGGGGCTTTTTCCCTGTATATATTTATGAAAAGGAGAAGAGATGGGGGCACACACATGACAGTGACCACAGTTCACACTCAGGCTTACACCAAACTGCCAACCTAACCTTAGCCTGCACTGTGAGGGGCATAGGTCTCCATCAGCCCTAAAGTGATGAATATGTCTGAGTTTAAAACTCCTCTAAATTTGCCAAATTTTTGAGCTGAAAAAAAGGGAATGAGAAAACAAAGGGCCTTAAGGGGTGTTTGTTTTTTTGTTTGGTTTTAATTTTTCTCCAGTTTTTATTTTGTAAGTGCTTCTCATGAGCTAATTTCTTTGGCTATGCTTTAAGGTAAATGGGCAAAGTGACTGTTTCTTTAAGTGAACTCTTAGTCTCTCTTCTTACATGTCTCTGAACTTCACTGTTTCTCTCTTACCTTTTATGAGACAGAGTAAATAGAAATGCTCAGTGAATATTTCATTTCCACAGAAACACTGCAATGTTGTTGGTGTATTTCAGAATGTTTTTTAACATGTTCAAACATTCCTCTAGTTAATTATCAGTTAATGTAGCCACCAAGGAAAGCTATGCCAGGAAAGAGGGACATAGTGGTACAAAGTCCAACCAAAAATGGTCTGTTCCTTCTGCCAGTTATTTATATGAAGTGAGAAAGGATCTGACTCAGAGCACTCCTCTTGCTGGCTACGGCTCTTCCATCAGCTTAGTAATCTCCTGACATCACAATAGGAGCCAGAAGAGTTCTCCTAGAATGGAGATTTCACTGAGGAAACTGTAAGTCAAAGGTAAGTGTCTTAAGTTTGGAGCCACCTCCACCTCTGAGGTGACAGTTCCTTTAGAAAAGGAGAAGAGGACTCTAGGAAAATCCATAGTGCCCAGGCCAGACTGATGCAGCTCTGGTGTTGCAGTTGTATGAAAGTAAATGTGAAGTCTTAAAGTTGAAAGACTTTTATTCTATTTTTTTTTTCAGTTGTCCCAGTGGTGGTGCTTTGGTGGTTTATTGTGTTTTGTTTGTTTTTTTTAAAGTAACTAGCCTACACGATGAGCATATATGTGAGGTTTTGTACCTCAGTTAAGACCAAACGACATTTTTAAAGGGCCCTGCCAGGGCCCTGTGGGCACTTGTTGCCCTAATGGCCCTGACCAGCCCCACCTGGGCCCCCACACCTCTGTCCATGAGGTCAGGAGCACATTTAAGCCCAGGTGTGGCCCCTCAATTCCTACTTGTGCTGTACCACAGGAGGTCCCTGCCCCACAGAGCCTGTGGGTCCAGCCCATGGCCAGCAGGATGGCTTCGCTTTGTCTCTGCCTCATTCCCCAGAGACCTGCCCAGCAGGCGGGGAGCTGTGGGGCAGGTTCCAGCTTGTCCGTGGACCTGTGTCATCCGACAGACTTGCCCGCTGGTCCTGATGGGGTCTGAGCCCGGCCATGGCCAGCCCTACTTGTATGGAGGGGCTGGGCCCTTGCTGCTGAGGCCTCTGTCCCAGCAGCTCTCCCGCTGGTTGTCACTTGCTCCTTGTCACTACTCCTTGGTGCTCGGCAACCGCTCGCTCTGTGTGTGTCTGTGTTGACAATGGGGGCACCTGTAGCTGCTCTGAACTCCAGGCCTACTTTATGCTTCTGATGGGTAAAAGCCAAAACAAACACAACAGATGAGGAGAGCAGAAATGTGTTTGCCCTAGCAGAAATGCTAAATGTTTCTCAAACTGCACAGTGGTGGCACAGGAGGGTTTGGCAAGAACAGATTGGCAGATAAATAGAATGAAGAAAGAGTGGGCTGTTAGTTACAGGAAGAGAAAAACAATGACAGAATGGCAATAAGAGGCTGCTTAACTCTCTGAAGCAGGTTGTTTAGCAAGTAAATTTATACATTTTTTAAAAAATAACAACAAAAAGAATACAAGAATAAAAATAGAATTAAGCTGCTGTCCAGCTGTGTTACTTTATCCATCTTGATAATTCTGTACAATACAAGTATAAACTAACTTCTGTTTCTGCCAGGGTTTCCTTTACACCTCATATATTTTAGTTGCAGTCCATGAAGAAGAACATGCCAAATGTGCTACAGTGGCCACTGTCCTAAAGAACTTTTTAGCACAACTGAATAAAGCCCACAAGAAGTGCAAAAAGGTATAAACCACAACAGACTGGATAAGAAAATGTCAAGTGTTTCATTTCCTTGTGAATTAAGGAAATGCAAATTATTAACATAGGGAAATTACTAAAACTTTATTATTAGGAAAACACAAATGGCAGCCAAATTTAACTTACAGAATTCAGTTTAATATTAATCTTTCTTGTGCACAGAAAGCCACAGACAGCTAGTTAAAATTGTCTTGGTGTGGACTTTTCTAGTTCTCATACTAAAACCAGGACACTTGAGATTTTAAGATTTTCAGTCAGGCAGCTACAGTGTTTAATTGAAAGCTCTCTAGAACGGACTGTGTGTACACTGCAGCAGGTACAGCTGCTCAAGTGCTTAATAATCTGAATCAACTCAAGAAGAAAAAAATTAGAAGACTGTAGTGCTTCTAGGGCAGTGTCCCTCTTGACATTAGTCTACTGAAGATTATAATTAATATTAGATAGCTGTAGTATTAGTCACTCTAAATCTTTTTTAAAAAGTAAACAAAAATTAAAAACCTCACATAAAGCTCTTATAACCTATACTTTTAACAATAACTGGAAAAACATTTATTTTGTGGTTTTGAAAACTGTTTCCTGTAAATGAAAAATTGACAGATCTCGGTAGTGTCTTAGTGGACGTTTATTGCTTATGCTGTTGAGCAGTAACAGCAAGCTGGATACAGGGAAAAAAATTACTGCAAGCAAAACACTTTTAAGTCCACCACTTCCAGGAGTTTGCAATTTGGTTCCATCAGCTGACATGTCCAGACTTACAGAGGCTACCACTCCAAATTGTCCTGTTGCAGTCGGTGTATTTAGCACCTGAACAATCTCTGGGACTGGAATGATAGCCTCAGCCCTACTGAATATGGAATACTGCAGCTACTGTACAGGCCCCTCTTTCAGAGGAACTAAATAGGCAAGTCATCACATGCCTCTTCTATAACAATACCTGCAGTTACAACAGTAGCACTGAAGTAATAAATGAGTTACTGGCAACCTTCTTCAGTCATTTAAAAGCTTTTATAATGGAAGGTATGATCTAGGTCAGAGCTTTAAAATTGCTTTCTGAGAAGAGTCAACTGGCAGTTGCTTTTCCATGCTGCAGTTCACATCAATACTTGGCATATTAAGATAACCAAGTCACAAGTGCTAATGTGCTTGGTCCTTCACACCCTCCCTCGCCCCCCAGCCTTTTGAAGTAAAAACAATCATAAAATGAAACTTCTTTTGAAAATAACTCAAGTAAAGACTTAATACTTTTAAAATTCAAGGAAATTTAACACCATATGTGTTTGAAAATGTTGAGCCAGTGGTTCAGCTGACAGTGTGCTGTTTAAGGGGATCAACATTTCTAACATTCTAAGTCAACATGCAGCAAAGAGAAATGGATAGTAGTTACACAATGAGCTGCTTTCCTTAGTATCAAAGTTACTTATGATTCCTGAGGCTAGCTTAGTTTTTCTTATCTTGTTTTACAGCGGGGAGGGGTGTGCATAAAGATTTGCTAACATTGCATGGAGACAACTTAATGGGCAAAGCTGAGTAACACTTCAGGCAGGAGTGTCAGTGGACAGTTCTTTCTGGTTGTTTTATTCCTAGATAATGTTGAAGAACTTCTGAAGTAGGTGAAAATGGCATATTTCTTCTGCTGATTTAAAAAGAGAAAAACAACCATTTATTTTCCAGTGACTCTGCTGACAAGTGATGGTAGAGATACAAGCAAAAATAAATAACAGTAAAAAATGTTTGCGCTATTTTATTGCTCTCCTTGAGGGGAATTAAGCACACACTTGTGCTTAATTATAGAGAGATTTAATGAACAATGCATTGGACAGAATCCCACCACCATAAGCAGTTCTACAAGAAGTCTGCAAAGATGTGACATGAGCAATGTCCATCAGCTCAGCATTGAGTTCATCCTCCTATGCCAGCTCTGCTGGCTGAAGTGTCTCCTGAGTGCTCTTACATGCTCCTTTCTCTGCTGAGCATTACACTACAGTGACTGTGGTGTTCTAATCAGCAAGGGAGACTGTTCTCCTTTATATGGCATCATTCTATTGCTGTTGTTTCTGCTCCCAGACACCATAACCTGCTTGGTACCTCGCCCTCGATTCCAGAGTATTCCTTAGTCATGAATTGCCATTGGTGAGTAGTTACAATTTGATTTTCTCCTTCAAATTACTTTAGCTATGATCAAGCAACTTTTGTAGTTTCCCTTTTTCCCTTTAAGAAAGCTGAGGATGTGTGACTTTCCATAGAAATAAAAGTTACTTAAAATAAAAATTGCAAGCACCATACTCCTGTTAAGAGAAAGGGAGAGTTTTTCTCTTGAAAAAGCTAAAAAAACCCAAATCCAGTTCCCCCCTACATCACACACACACACAGAGCACCACCCTCCACACACACCCCTGACCCCCCCACCCCCTGCAACTGTTCATGTCTTCCCACCCATTCTCCTTCCACTTAAGTTTGTGTTTATGTTAATACAGCCCCACTGGTAAATCAAGTGTTGACTTAAATTATATACACCTATTATGTCAGACACTTTCTATGGCTGATTAAAGGTTGATGTGATTAAATACCGTGGGGTTTTTTTTCTAGTCTCAGCTCTTTAATTGTGTCATTTTAAAGTGAAAGAAACTTAACCGAGGACCGAAAGCTCTGAAAAAAACACATTCCTTTAAGTTTGATTAGACTGGTGAAACACTCTAGGTTGCAGGTGATCTAATGGGAAGTATTTAAATTTTGATGTAAATAAATTTCCAAGCGCATACACACAGACACCATGGAGGAAAATCACCATCTATCGTTGATCCAGTTAACAAATATGACTGATGCAATGGTATACACATCAATTGAAGAATGCATCATTGAACTGAGTCAAAGTTGTTTATCTGAGCAAATGACAGAACAGAAAGCAAGCTGATTTGTTGTACAGGAAGCTAACAAGTCACGGGATTTCCCACAGATGGTCAAAAGTTCTAGTATAATTGGAGAGGAAGCAGATGTTGGGGAACAAGCAAGGTTGCAAGGTCTCTCCTTTCAGTGGGAGCATAAGGCAGGACCAGAGCACTGGAAAGCATGAAGTGCTGGACGCCTTGAAACTGTGAGTAAATACGTTATCGTTTTATTCCTCTCGTGTTCGGGAGGGAATGATTTTGCGCGTTCTGGCGGAATACCAAGACTGCACATAACAAACATGGACTCCATTATTTTCTCTTTACGGAAGAAATACAAAAATGCTGAGGTGTTGTCAAACTCTGCCAAGCAAAATGGGTGACAGTGTTTTATAATGCTTCACTAAAACAGGTACTAAAACCAAGGCTCTTACTGTGTGGTGCGAATCAGTTTCTTTAACTTTGTAGATATAACGTACCTTGCAGTAAGATCTTCCGTTTTCTCCTCTGGACTGCAAATTATATTAACCTGAACAGGCAGAGAAGGTCCAGAGTTACTAAGAGCGTTGAAACCTCTCTTTTAAAGAGGAGGGATATTTTTCCATTTTCGAACACAGAAAATATTTTCTTTAGTAACAGGAGACCGTAGTGATATCAAGCACAATGAAATAGTGGTCACCTGCTCAACATTGGAATGTCATCGAACGTGAAGTGAGGCTTTGTCAACATACATTCATTTGAGCAAAGGACAGCACAGAGCAGTACAATAAATGTCTCTTAACTCCACACGTATAATCCTGTTTCAGAATGACTATTTCTGGCCAGAAATTATTGCTGTGACAGTAGTTGAGATAATGCATTTTCTTCAACAATCTAATCTCAGATAAAAAAAAAAAAGGAGAAACTTAAGTGTTTTCAGTCACCTAGCTCAGTGGACCTCAGGTAATGGTTGCAGCCTGTGAATGTCAAAAGGGCTGAACCCAAAGAGAGCTGACACAAGCCTGAACCCAAAAATTGTATTTCTTATTTAGGAACTGATGCCATCCCTTACTTGGAAAATTTGTCTATCAACTACTCTCCCTTTGAACAGGTGAAGATGAAAAACAGAAATGGGATGAAGGCTAGCAACCACTGGTGGTTTCCAGAAACTAAGCAGTTCTTTGAAGAGAAAACAGTAGGTTATTTAAACAGATCTTTATGTGCATCTCTAGTTTTTATAGACTTGTTTATGTAAAAGGGACTTACACTTGTTCATTTCTTGTCCTTTTCTGTAAAGTTTCTCTCACAGCAGCATTCATGCCTTCGGAAGTCTCTGTTTTCTAGTAAGCATGCTAGTTTACTGTTTTCCAGATCAAGTGGTTAATAATGCTTTTGGGAGGCTAAAACTACTCACTTTTTTAGTCTAAAAATAAGGCAGTAGGATGGATTTGCGTTGCCCAGATTATGTAATGTATGCATACAAAAATTGTGAAGCGTAGCAGTATCAAAGGTTTGTTTACACATAATTAAAAATAGACAACAGATTGTTTCACCTAGAAGACCTGAGATGCAAGAGAACATTTGAGTGAACTTCCTGCTTTGTGTAACTTGCATGTAAAACTAAGATGGAGACTTCTATGCGGTTTCAGGATGTGCTCGCTTTTTACACTGCTAAGTAAGTCCTGCTCTTCCAAAAGGACGAGGGCGTAAATGAGAGTACTTGCTGCCATGAGTGGATTTTATCATTAGGTCTTTATTGAAGGAAGATACTACTAGTTTTCCAGTATTTCTTAAATATGAAAAAAGCACAATTTTCATGTAAATTTCCTGAGCCCAATTAAACAGGAAATTCTAAATGTTTATTGGTCCTTATGTAAGGCTAACAGTTGAAAACATTCCAACAGAACAGTGTAATGATTTTTGCACTTAGTACCTGTATAAAAAAATCTACAACCCTTGGACCCTGTGTTTATGTAAATGAATGCAACAGACATCAACAATGAGGAACTTAATGATTTGTTTCATCTCACTCATCAGTAATTTTTTCCACTCTCTGATGCAGTAAAGCTCTTCCTCAGAAAAGCTTGTATCAAGATTCTCTGATTTTGTCAAACTTCCTCAGTCCCTTGTTCTTTTGGGCCGATAGGATGCATAAACTACTGCACTTTTACAGGTGCATTGAAGCTCCCATCCTCTGCCCTTGTTACATACCTCTCAATCTTCAGACTTACTCCCATGTCTGCAAAGAATTCTGTTGATTTTATTTCAGGAGAACACTGACAGATCCCAAGTGGGGAGGAAAAAAAAAAAGGCAGAGGGAATAAAAGCAGTTGTGTATAAAAAACAACATCTAGAACTTGACGTGACTAATTATTCATGTTGTTGTTGGCTTCTTTTTCTTTTGTGGGTTTTTTTTTCCTTTAAGTTTTCTTTAAGCATTTTTCAGTTCCACATCCCAATTAACACTCCCATGAAAAAAAAAACAAACAAACTCACCACTTCACTCTAAAATATTCTTTCTCTTAGTTTTCTAATTCTCTACAGTTTTTGAGGTCAAAACATTAAAAAGGAGAGTTGAACAACATCTTGCAAGTTACACCAGGCTACACAGGTGTTCTCAGCATGTTCTTCAAACCTAGTACTAAGAAGTCAGAGTAGAGCTGTAACTAAAGTGGCAATTTTGTGCATAATTATAAAGTGGTTGTTATTCAGCTGTGGTTGAGTGTATACAAAAGAGGACAGAACACCTACAAATGGTACAGAGCATGGTTAATTTTTCTGATGTGTTGTTGTGATGCATCACATTATAACATGTCCTCAGTACTCACTGAATAAAGTAAAGATTTGGTTTAGTATGGTTTAATTTTAATTTGCCTTCCATCTGCTTGATGGTTTAAGCATATGTAAATACCAGTCTGTGACTGTATGCTGAAAATCTTTGTTTTGCAGTCTGGTTTGGTAACATCTTGAAAAACCCAAGGTCTCCATGGAAAGGTTAAAAAGTTCAGTATTGCATGTGGTCCCAATGAAAGGTCACAATACTCACATGAAGTCCTCCTGAAATCATCTGCCAGTTTAGAACTGTGGTCTGACACCTGGCATCTGTAATGGCAAAGCAATTTACATTTAAGACAATCTCAGCCACCTGCACAAGTGAACAGATCAATCTTTTCAAACCTCTTTTCCTTAATAATATTGAATAGTAGAGGGGACTACAGGGCTCTGAAAACGTTTTCTTTGTGACCTGGCTATCAGGACATTGAGAGACTGAGACAGTCTCTCCTACCCAGTACAGAAGAAGGCAGTTAGAATTTGTGGTTGCAGCACCTTTTTTAGGAAGAAGAGGGGATAGGATAACTATAGTTTTACAAACTTCTCAGAATACCAAAAGATAAAGAGCATGGGTATTCACTAACATAAAATTTCTTCCAGGCCTCAGAGTGATTCAAATTAAACTATATTACCATTCCTATATGCTAAACCAGCTGAAACTGTTGCACTGGGACAAATTGTAGAGTGAAATATAATAAAGGTATGAGTGAGGAGGTAAAAGGAATGTCTCCTTTTTTTAGAGATATTTATGAAAAGTCAGATGATCATACTGAAGTTTGAAGCATCAAAACAAAAACTATTGTGTTTAAGATAATACAATACAAAGCATTACTTCTTTCTGGCAAATAACTGAAAGTGTGTTTTTTCTGTGTGTTTGTTTTCTTTTAGAAAAAGTGACTAGAAGACTAAGTGTAACAGTTCGTTAAATTCCAAGTTGTGAAATTCAGCAATGATACACTGGGGAAAAAAACATATTTGTGTAGTTGTATGTATTCTTATTTTTGCAAGCATTTTAATCTGCTACTGGAATGATCCTCAGCTACAGAATGAGATAACTAGAAAAATTTTCCCCCAGACAACAACTGCCAGTCCACCAGATCAGCTTTGTAGAGGAAAACCTGCTCAAAATGCAATAACAGCATTAGAAGATAATAGAACTTTTATTATAGCCCCATACTTTGATGACAGAGAAAGAAAAGTCACTCGTGTGATTGGGATCGTTCACCATAAAGATGTAAAACAACTCTACTGCTGGTTCTGCTGCCAGCCCAATGGCAAGATGTATGTGTCAAAGGCAGAAATTGATGTTCACTCAGACAGATTTGGATTCCCTTACGGTGCCACAGATATAATTTGTGTGGAACCCGAAAACTGCGATCCGACACATGTATCGGTTCATCCATCTCCACATGGAAATATTGACCAGATGCCCAGGTTTGAAATTAAAAACCGAAAGGCTGAGACCTTTCTGGTGGACTTCACTGTGTGCATCTCTACCATGTTTGGAAATTACAACAAGGTCTTGCAGTTCATACAGAATGTAGAAATGTACAAGATTCTTGGGGCGCAGAAAGTGGTGATCTATAAGAACACCTGCAGCCATCTGATGGAGAAAGTCTTGAAGTTTTACATAGAAGAAGGAACCGTAGAGGTAATTCCCTGGCCAATAGACTCACACCTCAAGGTTTCTTCTAAATGGCACTATTCTATGGATGCAAAAGACATTGGCTACTATGGACAAATCACAGCCCTGAATGACTGTGTCTACCGTAACATGCAGAGGAGCAAATTTGTGGTTCTTAATGATGCTGATGAAATAATTCTTCCCCGTAAGCACCCAGACTGGAAAACAATGATGAGGAGTCTTCAGGAGCAAAACCCAGGGGCTGGTGTTTTCCTCTTTGAGAACCATATCTTCCCAGAAACTGTGTCTACTGCTGTGTTCAATATTTCATCCTGGAATACTGTGCCAGGTGTTAACAT
>VXBZ01006463.1:326642-345614 GCA_013399135.1 Heliornis fulica
ACAGGCATCGCCTGCAGAAAGAGGCTCGGCGGGCGCGGGTGTTGTTTCCTGTCAGGAGTCAGCAGATGAGGTGACGGTCGGCTGCAGCCCTGTGTTTCGTACTGGCGCTGACCGCATGACGGTGAGTGAGAGGTGTGTGTTCATCGTACCGCCCAGTGCTTCTTGAAGGCTCCACCCGAGCAGAGCCCAAGCGCGGGGTTTAGTTTTAGACCGAAAGAACGGAAAACTCCTCGGAAAAGTGTGGGATAAGCCTGGCGAGAGATCACAGAGAGATCACAGCCGCTCCCTCTCCCCCTCCCTCTGCCTGCCGTGGGATGGGGCAGAGAATCGGAAGGGCAAAAGCGAGGAGACTCGTGGCTTGAGGTGAAGACAGTTTAAGAGGTAAAGCAAAGACAGACATTTATTCCCCGCTTCCCATCAGCAGGCAGGTTTTTAGCTGCTGCCAGGAAAGCCGGGCTTTAACGTGACTTGGGGAGACAGATGGTGTAATGCCACGGTAGCGTGTGGTGTGGACTGGCAGCGCGGTCAGTCACGGCCGTGTCCCTGCACACTGCTTGTGCCACCCAACTCCACAGCAGGGCGGGACTGGCGCCAGAAAGGGAAATCAGAAAGGCCTTACTGCCCCATAAGGTCTCTTCAACACCACCTAAACCATCAGCGTGTTTCTGGTACTGGTTTTGTCACAGCTCCAAAACACGGCACCCCGTGAAGAAAATTAACTCTGTCTCAGCTCAAACAAGTGCAGATTGAAAGGCAGTGGAAATAACAACCTTTTAAATGTTGTGTGGTTTTTATTTTGCCTGATCTTTTATTTTCAAAGGACACAAAGTCTAATTGCTTACAACAGAAGGAGAAATTTGGCTGAAGGGTGTACAGCAGATTATAACGAGGAAGTTTGTGGTGTACATGTAAATGTGTGATTTGTCAGTTCTAATGGCTCAAATTAAGTATATGGCAACACAAATTAAGTATACGGCAACACTGTCTATTGGTCTGGTTTACCTTCTTCATACTTTGACTAGAAAAGGTCAGCTTTTTTGTTTTTTTTTAGAGCAGTATTTTACAAATAATGGAATAATCCTGCACTCAGTATTCAAACATGAATCTCGCTTTGGATTGTATGAGGAAGGACTGTGGTATTTTAATGTCTTTCTGAAAAATATAAACTAACAAAAGATGAGCAAAAGGCAACCCAGGTGAAGATGGTAAATGACTGTTAGCCTTTGGAACTTTTATTAAAGCACTACTGGTCTGTGTTGTTACTTTTGCCAAAAATCATAAAGATAGAAAATAACTTTTTCAAAAATAATAAACTAATAAGCTGTTATTGGTGGCTCTTCAGACCCTGGATAAACCAAGGATAGGCTGTTTATTTTTCCTATACTGCTGAATCTAGTACTCCATACCAGCAACTGAAACTTTGCAGTCACCTTGTGTAAGTTGCCCTGTATTCTCACCCTAGATCGGAAGATAAAGTAGTAAACTGAGAATTAAAAATTACACTCAATGTAAACATTGTCGAGGTATCAAAATGAGCAGCATTAAAGGTCCTCAGCTGTCTCAATGATTAAAAACAAAACAACTTGCAAAGGAAGGTCTCACTGCAGAGAGCATGTGGGAGAGTTTAGACCTAGGAATGGCTCTTGAGCTAAATTAGCACTTCTTTCCACTTTTTATTAAAGATGATGTTAATTGTGGAAGGTTAAAGAAAGATGATGGAAAAAAAAAGCCCTGAAAATGTAAGTAGTACAGTAAAGGTGAAAATGGCATTTGAGTTGGAAGGTGATACCAAATAGCTTCCATTCCTTATTTTTAAGATGACAGACCAGCTGTTGAAGAACCTGTAAAGGGAGTTTAATAAATGTGTCATGACCACAGTGATAGTATGTGGCAAAAGAAGGCATGAGCAGTTACTTGGTTTAGGAAGAGCAAATAAAGATGATTTAAGTATACACAAGTTTGTAAGTGCAATCTTGGTCACAGACAAGGTTCTAGAGTAGTTTTTAGAACGACTGTGACCAAAAAAAAAAAAAAAAAAGGCAAGGAGAAAGGTGATTAATTTGAGCAACCTGTTCTAGTGAACGATGTCTCTGCCCACAGCAGGGAGGTTGGAACTAGGTGAACTGGAAGTTCTGTCCAACCCCAACCATTAAGTGATTCTGTGATTCTGACTGGGATAAGAGCTCCTTGCTGTAACCTTGAGCAGAAGAAAACCCTTTGTGTTAACTCCACTTGGCCAAAAGAATGGGTGGGTGTATTAAGCTGAAATGTATTTGTGCAGTGTGATGCAGCAGCAAACACAATGTATAATCCTAGCATATGTCAAGGAAGAAAATTTCCATCAGTGATGAGGCCTTATCGCTGTCATGTACAAATGGACAAGGAACAGAAATCTCCTGATAGAGATTAATTGAAACTGGGCCAACTGCACAGAAGCACCAGCCTGTCTTGTTTAATGAAACAACATATAGGAGATGATAGGACTGGAGTCTGTAAGAGAAAGAAACGCCCTTTACTGTTGAGGTGAATACTGAAAAAGAACAAACTGGTGCAAAGTAGCATTCGATACTGTTAGCTAAATTTAGCATTAAATTAAATCTGCATAATTTTGCATAATGTTCAACCTTAATAGTAATTGGTATTAAAAGAGTCCAAACAGTAATAAATTATTGTTGTTATTACTGTCATTATAAACCAAACTCTTTTAAATATGCTGGCAGCATAATTTTGAAATTAAAATTTGCCAAGTACTTTTTATAGTGAGGAAATAAAAATTAATCTGACTTGACGTAATATCTTGTGACTGTGTATCTGTGCTGTTTCAGGGGATCAAAACTTATGAGTCGTGTGTTGATAAAACCATAAATTTCACTCCTCACAGAATTACTTCTTTTCTTTAAGATTCTGTTCCCTCTGCGTGTCTTCTGTATTTTGCTTTTTCTCTGCTTCTAGAACCTGCTGGTGTTTCAGATCTCTCTCACAGTTCCTTATCAGAAGCTGTATTTACCTAATTTAATTTGGCCTGTAGTATGTTAATAGAAAAATGATTGCCTGTGAAATACAGAGATATACTGTATTTTCCTCGTTCTTTTTAAGAATGTGTGTGAACTGTGGTTGCATCAACGTACAGGATTAATTTCCATAAGAAAACTTCAGTGTTCTTCAAAGAAATAAACACAACAAAAGCCTCCAAGCACAAGGTTTGATTTGCTTCAACAACTCCACACTTAAGATTGTAATTTAAATGAAGTTCTTGGGAGGCAACTGTATGCTTTGCTCAAGAGAGGGAAAACTTGTTTTTCTGGTGGGTGTGGTGTTACTGGCATTAAACACCAGCCACCTGAAACAAAATGTGTCTGCAAGTGGCTTAGGTATTGTACCAGCATTTTTTTTTCCCTCGGTATTGTTCTGTATTGAACAATTCTGGAAATCTATCTTAAAAATACGTAAGTTTATATTTGATTAGAATAAACAGTCTGTGGATTATACCTTCGCAAAAACATAAATGGAGGACTGAACAGAACTTCACCCAGCTATCTGCTTTAAAAGGTACTTTTTCCTTTCAGATGTTCACTGTTCAAAACATAGTTAAATATATATTATTTTAATTGTTCATTTTTTATAGCTAGCAAAAGCAGAAGGAGTAACGGGCAGTAAATTAATTGTATCATTTAATGCTGACTTATTTTGATATTTATTTAGTAAAAACTCTTCTATAAGACTGAACAATAATTTAAATCATAAATAGATAAGACCAATGTTAAATACAATGTTAAATGTGACCTACTCTGTGTTGTGAGAATGCTGAAACATGCATAACAACCTGTGAATAAGAATGCTTAGGGGACACTTTTTGTCTGACTTTAGAATGTTTAATACAAAGACTTAGAAAACAGGGGTTGTTTTCAGTAACAAACCGCCAGCAGAAACTTGTATGACAGTAGGAGGCTCTTAGTGTGTATTGGCATTTCTGCCCTGAATTTTTGGGACTGGGGCTCTTCATTTCAGAGACAGAAGACACAGCGCTGTCTGCTGCCACTCTGCATTGTGTCTGCTGAGAAGTAGTGACATTTCTGGTGCCCCATGACTCTTGTGGTCTTAAAGCAATTCCTTGGTAGGAAAGGCTGCTATAAATCCTAGCAGCCTTGGCAAATGGGGCATTTTTAGGGTTATGTTGTGATCATAGTTCTCCTTACTTTGCTTTTTCAGGAAAGAGTGATTGAGAAAATATTGGAGGTTATTCTGCAGGTGTGGGCAGTTATTTCTTTGCCTGAATTCAGCTGAGATTCAGAAGCTAGATTGCTGTATTTCAGAAGCTGGGTTTTCCTGATTGGAAAATACTGTCTTTAAGCAGAAAACCATACCCTAAGGGATTTTTTCAAGCCAGGCATTGAAGTTGCCAGTGAATTTAGGCACTTTGAAAGATTTGAAGCTGTTGAGTATTTTATCTGGATCAAAACTATGGATTAATTTTTCTTTCTGTGTTTTCTGTTCCATCACAAAACAGTATTGAGAGAGAGGCTTTCAAAATAGCTTTACACAATGTATGACATACAAAAGAAAAATAAAGTAAAAAAAAGCATGGCATACTGTGTTTCATTATTTTTAGAATAGAGTAATATGCTTTGGAAAAAATATTGTTAGGCACTTCTCATGTGCATGCTCTCTGAGATACTCAGATTACTGGGTACTTAAGCAAGTGATTTTACTGAGTCATGAGCTGAAAATAAAAGGCCAAATAGTATATGAATCTTCCAGTATCTGCTACACCTGTGACACTGCTATCTGTTTTAGCTATAGATACCTAAAAGTCTGGGTCTTTTATGGTATGATTTATTTTCTCAGCAAATGGCTTTTTATAGCCATGACAGGACTACTAGAAACAATTTTTTTTCTACTGGTGCAATAGAATCTGTTCCACCTTGCTATTTACTCCACACTTCTTGCTGACAGTTGGTGATGCTCTATTCTACCAGTCCAGTTTTGTAATCTAAGATGAATTTGATTAATCTGGGGCACTTTTTTTTCAAAGAATTGCTGTGGTACCAGCAGGCCTTTGAAAACGCTGTCAGCCATCCTGTTAATGGGTGGTGTCTGGATGCATAAAGATGAATTTGCAGAGAAAGCTTTAATCTGAGCTCCATTTGCAAAAATTATTGCTTGAGGGTGCCTTGAGCTCCCTGTCAGGAATAAACACTTCTAGCACACCCTGCTGCTAAAGACTTCAGCCATCCAGGTGCTCCGGGATGCCTGTTCCTGCAGCAGCAGGACTTTGAAGAACTGACCCCAGACCTTGCCAGGAGCTGAGCCAGCATTAATGCAGTGTGAGGAGCCCCAAATCTCTAGTGAGGATATGAGGCAAGCTTCCCTGCTAGCCCTTCCATCTACAGTGTTAAGTAGGGTAGAGCTGATTCCTCAGAATGAGTTTTATATTCCCAAAGATTTCACCTGTCTTCTGCTGAACTGACCTTCCTCTGCGTGCATTGTCTTATCTGTGGTGTACTGCAAGTCAGGGAGTTTACACAGTAGAGATTGTAGCTAGACCATCATGTGCAATCCCTGATTGCCATGTTTTTCATGAACTTGATTCCTTCTGTATACATTTAATTTTTATATATGCCACTGTCATGTGTGTGAGAAGTCCAGCAGAGGGGTTTTGTGTGTGTAATTTACATGTATTCTGTGAAGAGGAGGAAAATAAATCCCAACAACTTTAGTTTTGCTTTAAAAAATTGCTGCCTAATTATGTAATTCGGTGTTCTGAAATTTTTGAGAGTAATATGGGTAATGGCTCCTTGTTCCCCTGCATATAGACCTCTTGGATATTTACACTGAACACACACTGATCCACCCATCTGTCATGCATCGATCTGACATGCGTTCGGAGTGCGACATACAGCAACATCCATGCCACTAAAGCTGTGTTCCATCATTATTCCATGAAGACACCGTGGCTGTGTCTCTGATCAGGTAGGAGTTGCCACCTATCCTTTGTGAAATTCTTGAGACATGATCATGAGTCAGTATTATCTCATACAATGTATTTTCTTCTCTGTAGATGCGGCAGCGGAACCTGCAAGGACAGAGAGCTTTGCATCCACGTTTAGATGCATTCAGAATGGTGTGTGCTGGGAAAAAATCTTTCTTTGCTGCTGCTCTGTGTGTTATTACTCTAACATCAATGGTCACACTTTCTTATCTTAGGATACAGAGACTTTCTCACCTGCCAAAAGTAGTTCAAGAAGGTAGCAGATGCAAAGGGAAGACCACCAATAGCACAATAACAGCATTAGAAGATAATAGAACTTTTATCATAGCCCCATACTTTGATGGCAGAGAAGGAAAAGTCACTCGTGTGATTGGGATCGTTCACCATAAAGATGTGAAACAACTCTACTGCTGGTTCTGCTGTCAGCCCAATGGCAAGATGTATGTGTCAAAAGCAGAAATTGATGTTCACTCAGACAGATTTGGATTCCCTTATGGTGCAGCAGATATTATTTGTGTGGAACCTGAAAACTGCGATCCGACACATGTATCGGTTCATCCATCTCCACGTGGAAATATTGACCAGCTGCCCAGGTTTGAAATTAAAAACCGAAAGGCTGAGACCTTTCTGGTGGACTTCACTGTGTGCATCTCTACCATGTTTGGAAATTACAACAAGGTCTTGCAGTTTATACAGAGTGTGGAAATGTACAAGATTCTTGGGGTGCAGAAAGTGGTGATCTATAAGAACACCTGCAGCCATCTGATGGAGAAAGTCTTGAAGTTTTACATAGAAGAAGGAACCGTAGAGGTAATTCCCTGGCCAATAGACTCACACCTCAAGGTTTCTTCTAAATGGCACTTTATGCAAGATGGAACACATATTGGCTACTATGGACAAATCACAGCTCTGAATGACTGTGTCTACCGTAACATGCAGAGGAGCAAATTTGTGGTTCTTAATGATGCTGATGAAATAATTCTTCCCCGTAAGCACCCAGACTGGAAAACAATGATGAGGAGTCTTCAGGAGCAAAACCCAGGGGCTGGTGTTTTCCTCTTTGAGAACCATATCTTCCCAGAAACTGTGTCTACTGCTGTGTTCAATATTTCATCCTGGAATACTGTGCCAGGTGTTAACATGTTGCAGCATGTTCACAGAGAGCCAGATAGGAAAGAGGTTATTAATCCCAGGAAAATGATAATTGATCCAAAGAAGGTAATTCAGACTTCTGTCCACTCTGTCCTACATGCTTATGGGGACAGTGTGAATGTTCCCATGGATGTTGCCTTCATTTATCACTGTCGGTTACCCCTTCAGGGAAACCTTCCCCGAGGATCCCTCATCAGGGATACAATGCTATGGAAATATAACTCCTCATTAATCATGAATGTTAACAAGGTGCTCAATCAAACTGTGTTGTAACTGTATTCAAAAGCAGAAAGTGGAGGGCTACCCTTACTGTGGGGAGGCAGAGGCATCCTTTAAGGATCCTGTTAAGGTCACTTCCACATGAAGCTGACATCTTGGAGAGTTTGAGGAGGTCAGGCCTTTTATGTGCTGTTGAACAGAGGTAAAGGCATCCAGTTTGTGAACTGAGACATGAGTGCATTTGAAGAGTTGTCTTCTTCAGGTGAAGTCTCTACTGCCACTTTGTAAGATGTGAGAGCTGAGGCATAATGATAAGATAGCTCTTTGATGTGCCTGTAGCAATGAAAGGGCATTATTCAGGGTCTGGGAAGTAACCATGCAGAAATTAGAAAGTAGATGTGCTGCTTTCCAGCTTTCTCTCTTTTTCCATCTTCACAAGTTTTTTAGCTAGTGCAATGAACCTATGAACTACCTAAAGAAGGAATGAATTGATTTGGGGTTATTTGTATCTCTTAAGTATTTGGTGGACAACAAATATACAGCTGTGCTTAGTAGTGCCTATTAAAATATGGCTTGGGAAAGCATCTCCCTGGTAAAGAGCTGCTTTGGCATTAACACTGTACCTCATTGTAATCAAGCAAGCACTGGAACTGTCACTTGAGTCATTGAATGTTACCAAGGATCAATGCAGATAGATCAATTACCTCTTTTGGAAAATGTAAAATGAGTTTATTTTTATTAAAAAAAATCAGTATTTCTCAACTGGTTCCAATAACACACAAGGCTACACACACTTTTCAACCTATGTACAAAAAATACAACTACAATCATTAGTATTAAAAGTAATGGTGCTCAGTTCTTGCAGTTTGTGTGTCATTGGGTACAAAATCTGTATGCACCAAGTAAAAGGTAAAGAAATACATTGTGAAAGTAATTGAGCAAAATATACTAGTTTCAACTGTTAAAAAACATGAACTCCTTATATTCTTGGAAATGGTGTTTGTTAAAGTGGTGATGTAACACTAAACACAGCTGATCAAATGAGTTTGTGAGGCCTGTAAGTTTAAGAAGGGGGATCCCTCTTTTGTTACCCACAGCTGTTCTGAATTACTCAAGCAGTAAGTGCTGAATTGTCTTGGAAAGGTTTGAAGTAGAGGTAAGGGATACAGATTGATGTTAAAGGATACTAATGTGAACTGAAAAGAAGGCTATCTCCAGATGGAGAAATGGATGAACAGTTATTTGTGATACATAATAGTGTGTTGTTTGGTTTGTGGAGTTTTGTTTTGTTTGGGGTTTTTTTGGGGTGTTGTTGTTTTTTTTTTTGTTGTGGGTTTTGTGGGTTTTTTTGTCTGGGACCTTGAAGCCTCATAAACTGTTTCTTCGTGAAAACCAGGTATCAGGTGGATTTTAGTACTTCATGTGATGGGTGAGTTGAATTATGTTGCTTCCTTATGTATGTGTAAGGGTATAGAAGCTGCCTTTTTTTCAACCTCTATCAGAAAATAGTGCTGAGTACTTATTAACTTCAGCTGGAGGGTCATATTCAAAGCAAAGCAAATAAAACATTTGCTCACTGTAATTTCACAACTTGGCATATTTTTTTTCCGTTTGCTAAACCCCCAAAGAAATGTGCATTGTACTGATGTGGCAGTATTTTAGAATTTCCCTATGAAGGGACATCTGGGACCAGTGATAATCTGACACTGGTTTGTGACAGAGAAGTGTGTGTGAGAGAGAAGGTATGTGTTTTGTTGGGTTGTTTGTCGTGTTTTGGGTTTTTTTTAACCAGTGTCATGTTTTCAATCTTTTAATGTTTTGTGGTGGCACATACATATATCATTAAGGAGCTCTGTTATTAGGGGATTAGTATCATGAGCTATTAAATGTCCAAGTGGAAATTTTACTTGGAAGTCTTCAAAAAGCAGTCTTAAAATAGCTGCTTATTAATTATGTTTGTATCAGCTGCTATGTAACAGGCTAAAACTTCATTTTTAAAATTAAAAAGGTAAAAGAGCAGTGGTGTGTGTGTGTATTGGACCATCATACTTTTCTGTTTGCTTACTCTGGTACTTGGCAGAAAAAGATAATTTAGTTAATTTGTTTAAAGTTTTCTGCAACTTGTGAAATACTTTTGGCAGAATCCCTTTACAACTACCACATACAGCTTTTAACTGTAGCATTTGCTTGGCAGTGGCAGCAGCATCTCCCAGGTCTGTATCACAAGCTGGTGGCTGTAGGAATGCTACAGGTGCTTGCTGCAGCGACAGCCTCCTGCTTGGCATTTACTCATGCAGTTTAGAAGGGGCATCTCTGAGTCCAGCATCTTGCTCAAAGCACACTAGGAAGGACTTTGTCTAGGTAAGATGGACACACAATCTGCCTAACACATTCCAGTCTGAAACTAACCCTCATAGTGGAGAAGAACTAGCTGGAATTTTTCTTGTTGCAGTCTGTGACCTCTGGCCTGTGTCCTGCTGCACCTTGTGGAGATGAATCCGACTTGGCCTTCTCTGTACTTTCTTACCAGGCAGTTGGAGATAGTAGCAGTGACCCCCTCACCCCATTCTCACTGCAACCTTTCTTCCCCCACCATCTTTGGAAGGCTGAACTCTGCTCAGTTTCTCAGCAATCTTGTGATCCACCTCCGTGTCCATCTCTGGAGCCTCTCACAGGTCTGCTCCAGCGTGTCAGTCTGTCTTGTACTGGGCTCGGATGTGGCGCAGAACAGTGGTGAAGAGCCCTTTCCCCTCGAACTCCTTGTTCAGTACACAGCTCAGTACACAGCTGTCTTTGTCACATGAGCATTGTTGAAAATTTCCTGTTTCACCTAAGGTCAGTTTTCAGTGAGACAACAAAAGCTCCAAGCGCTCCTAATTTGCCCTAGTCAGTGCAGTTATGAAACAAAAGCTGTGAATTAGTTTCCAAGTCATAAAATCCATAAGTACAAACACATTTTCAAAGTAAGTTTGTGTGAATAAAGGTGGGAAACCAATTACTTGAGACTTGTATTTGAGACACTTCTCTGCTGTTACTTCATGCAATTCCCATGTAATCTGTACTGCACAGATTTGGGAACCATGGGCTTTGTTAAGTACTAAGTATGAAATCTTGTCTCTTTGGATAGTGGGAAGAAAATAATACTAACGATAGCAAACATTGACAGCTTTATCTTTTCAAGGACATGAGCACTTAATGAAAACTCATGTTCTTAAGTTGTGCTTAAAAAAAAAAAAAAGACAGTAAGAGGAGATTTTATTGTAAGGGAAGAGGAGTAACCAACCTGAAGGTTTTCTAAAGCATGTGATGTCATAGATACAGCTTTTAAGAACATATCAAATACCACAAAACTATGTGGATATGTATTTGCTATTTGCTGTTCTGTAGGTAACTCATGTATGCCAGGTCTCCTACAATAATCAAAGCAAAAGACCTTTTTCTAGTCCTATGCTTTTCTTCAGACTTTTGTTATTTCACCCCTCACACCAACTTAGATCACAGAATATGAGGGGTTGGAAGGGACCTCAAAAGATCTAATCCAACCCCCCTGCCAGAGCAGGATCACACAGGGACATGTCCAGGTGGGTTTTGAATGTCTCCATAGGAGATTCCACAACCTCTCTGGACAGCCTGTTCCAGTGATCTGGCACCCTGATGTTGCCTTCTCACTGTTACTTTGCCCCTGCTTTCCAAATCTGGATGTAGCAACTATTCTAAGTATGTGACTATATTAACTGGAACCTTTGGAAAAAGTGATTAGCTGCTATACATCATTTAATGTATGAAAGTGACTGTAGAGACTGAACAGCATCTTCCTGTTCATTATATTTTGACCTACCTGTGAATTATGTTCTCACACAAACTATAGGAAAAGTGAACCATAAAATACTGAAGCCATTCTGAGTTACCATCAGCAAAGCTGCTGAATACTGTCTGAGGTTCTCTGTGGTTATTTCCATGCAAGCTCTATCAGATAGATGAAAAGTTGTTTCTCATTGAGAGCTGACACCAACACGTTCCCAAACTTCCTGCTGTTAGCATCTCATTCTAGTTAAAGGACTCAATGATTCTTCTATTTCAAAGGCTAAGTATTTAAAGCTATCATAAGGAAAAAAAACCCCAAACATTTTGAAAAGAATGCTACTGGAGAAAGGGTTTACTATCTTGTCATTTGAGTTAAGCAGCCATGCAGTGTAACCAGTATTTGCTGTTACATGTACAAAAGCCTGTGGTTCTAAAACAGGAGCTTCACCTTCTGCTTCAAAAACAGAAAAACAGGTCACAAATCAGGTCAAGCACTACTTCATTTCAGAACTGATGGTGAGTTTGAATGGTTTAAATGTTACAGGTTATGCTTTAGAGCCCAAATAAGTATGCTTAAACATGAGTACAGACAAAATTTTGTGGTGAATACTGTTAGCATGCTGTATTGCATTATGTCCAAAAAAACCCATTCCCAAATGCCCAAATAAAAGTAAATGATTGTGCACTGCATGATGATACCATTAGGTGTGCAACTTTGGTTCATGCAAAGTCTCATTTTATGGACACACTGCTGATAGTCCATATATTCCTGAAGATTCTGCATATGTGAGCTTTTCAGCCATGTTCTTTCCATAACACCAAATGGATACTATGATCTGGCATACTGGTGGCAAAAACCAAGCCCATATCATTTTGACCATTTAGTCCATTTAACCAAGACGTTTCACCAGCCAAAAAGCTTGAACCTCTCTTTGACTTTCTATACTCTGGTAGAGGCCAGCGGCTTATCAGTTTTTCTGTCCTCAAGTCCATTATATACAGGTATCTGTTATCAAACAGTAGAGCAAATATCTCTCCAAAGCCCAGCAAGGACACATTTGAGACATCAGAAGGTTTGATAACCCTGGAAAGCAAAACAATATTGTTAGAAACTCATGTCACAACGTAGTCATGAGCACTTACTTCCTGCAGACACATAAGGATCTGAACTCATAATTCTGAAGGATTTATAAAGAACTGGATGCATATGTTTTAAACTCGGCACACTGAGCACTTAGCTGCAGTCAGGCCTGTGGTTTCAGTTCTGGCTTTGTGCTTTCAGGACAGATCTTCTGGACATAGGTGAAGATTAGGTTTTGAAAGGGATTCTGCAGAGCAGAGTGGGGAAAAAAAGTCTTTTTTCCAGATACACACAAGTTACAGTAAATTTCCAGAGTGATTTCGTGCCTCAGTATCTTTAAGAGGTTAAACATCTCATTCTTTTGATTAGTCTTTTAAAAGCTGGGAATAAAACATGCAAATGCCTCCTTGTGATAAGAAGATAAATATTCAAGATTGGTCCTTATCAGAATGCTGCTTTACTGACACTTAGCATAAGTTTCATCATAAGTTTTCATCATAGGGAGAAATACAAGTATTTGTTAGTTCTCCTACACCTTTTGGATATGTTTGCCTCAATAAAAAAAACTTGGAACAGGAAGTGGAGAGAGTAAGTTTTCCACTGAGCATTTGATCATGGCATTATATAAAGCACAGACTGAAGCTATAAGCATATGGAAATGAAAAACTGTTCTAACAGTGAGAGTGCATTGTTTTCTCTTGAAAGATGGGAGGGTAGACTAAGAGGTGAAATTACTCAAGTCTTACTGATAAGCACTTGGTAGAGTACTTGTGTAGAGTATCTATCTACCACAGGATGTGGTAGATAGATACTCTACACATATACCAGCCATTTCAATTAGTCTGCTAACAGTTCTAAAATGAAAATTTTTATTTAGTAAGTTACAGTCTTTGGTGTCACCATGTCTAACAGATAACAGCCTTGTTCTTTTTACATAAACAGAATGCCACCTTATTTGACCTCTTACTGCAGTCTGATACATTTCACTATGGTTCCACCAGTCATTTTAATTTCATGTCCCATCAGAAGGCCTCCAGGAACGGCCTCCTGGCTCTCTGGAGAGCAGTCTCTGTGGCATCTTAACTTCAGATCACTACAGTTTCACATTCATGACTACAGTACTGCAGTCTGATTTAAGTCTATATTGAAATTCTTCAGCTTACAGAGTGAAAATATGAAAGAGGACTGGTCTGTGGCCAAAAACCAAAACAGCAATGAAGTAATTTGTATTAATAGAATTAGAATTAAACCTCAGAGTTATGTGTAAAGAAATGTTATTTACAGAACCTTCATCATGATTCTTGTGGCCTACATCTAGTTATTAAAACTAGTATGTTCTGCTTACTTTAAGAAGACCAAGTCTTATATGGAAAGATTTACCTGAGAATATCATAGCTGGCAAAGTCCCACTGGTATAGTCCTAGTGCTGAACTGCACACAATGTATTTGCCATCAAAGTGCAGTCTGGGCTGTAGGGAGATGCTGCGATCTTCAGAAACAGACAGTGTTTTTAAGCACTTGCAGTTTATTTCCCTTCCAATGGGCCAAATCTACAATTAAAACACAGTTCAAGACCATAAAACATCCACGTTGTGAACCACTTTGCACACAGAACAAGCCTCACAGTCTGCAGACATCAGGTAAGCATGTGCATGTTTTTTTCATGAATACTTATCTCCTTTAAAAATGAACATAATTCTGTAAGTGACTTGTCATACCGTATTTGTTGTGGTATGTGTTGTTTCTAGCCTAAAAAAAATCTCAGTGAAAACAGGTACTCCAAAGAACAGAAAAAAAACCCAACCAAACCCAAATCATTTTACCAGACAGAAATGTAACAATCAGTTATGAAGCTTTTTCATAGCCATTAACTAATTCTATCACTCTCCAACCCAGCAGTCCCCCGCAGTGACAGTACTTGCAGCTAAGTGCCTCACTGTCAAGGCAGCACATTAGGTGTGCACCAAAAGCTCTTACATTTTGTAATCCCATTCATGTAGAGCTATTGTTTAAATGTAACATGAAGGAAAGCAATAAAAATATTGCCTTCCAAAGAGTTGAATTTCTTGCAACTCTTTATTTTCTCTCACGTTCTCTGCTTGAGTATTTGTAAACTTTTCATCAAAGAAGTCGAGTATTTTATTTATCTGGGTACCAAAATTATATACATATATATATATATATATATATGATACATACCTTGATTTCATACTTGTCTGCACTTAGAAGAATATAATCTCCAGGACTATGCATAAGAGATTTGACTTTGCACTTCTGCAAAACTACCTGTAATTGAAGGATGTAATTAATGATTTATGTTGATGCTGTTCAATAACCAAACTTTCATTTGCATTTTTCACTTCATTGACAACCTGTATATAGTACTCTTGTATAAATACTTTCAGCAACTGAAGGGACACTACAGTTTACACTTTTCTTGTTCCTACTGCAGAAAAGGTACCATACTAACAAGTGAATATGTGTACTTCGCCACTAGAATCACTCCTGCATTCCAAGTTCTGAAATACTTGGAAGAAAAATACTGTTTCTTAACTTTAGAATTATTTTCATCTTCAGATTTTGCTTATCCAGATCATTAGTTCTTCTATGTAATTTTTAAAGTAGCTTTCTTTCAGAACCAATGTTTTTATTTGGTCTTTGACTCAAACACTGAATCCTAGTATTATTCCAGCTGCTTTGGAATAGAAGTATCTTCACTGATCTGAAAGGTTTAATTATGTTCTTCTGCTTCTACACTTGGGTGCAGGGTTAGGATTATAGGAAATCTAGAACTTTTACAGAATTATTGCAAGTGTTTTGAAAGATTAATAAAAAATTAAAAATCAATATTCCCACCTTGGTGACCCATTCTGTGTGTCCAGTAAGAGTATTCAGGCACGTTCCTGTTGATAAGGCCCATACTTTCACAGTGAAGTCTGCAGAGCCACTGACCAGAATATCAAGTTCATCATTGTAATCCAAACTAAAAACTACAAGCAAAGAGGGTACTAAATAAGGAATACCAGTCTCTATGCATGCTTTTTTCTCTGTGAGACACTAACTAGGTCTAACTAGGCTCTAAATTGATACGCTGCTAAACCTTTGACTGTTGTACTGTATATAAGAGTTGTTGCTCTGGATTCTTAAACTTACATTGAAAAATTACAGATTTTTGTTGAAATTAAGATTTTGTACATCAGAGTTTCCTTTATGGCTGGATTATGGCAGATCTTAACACAGTTCCTGTTTAAAGAGTTCTCCTCAGTCAATTCCAGCAAGATTAGTACATCTGATATATCTCATTACTCACAGGGGAACAGACCTACAGTTAAGGATATTTTGCAATTAACAAAGAAGTTAATTCCTACAGATTCCTACTGTGCTCTCTGCTGTCTGCCCTTCTCCATCAGGGGATATACAGAACTGCTGCTGCCATGCACTCCCTGCTACTGAGGGTTTGCATCTTTCTGGTAGGCCTCAAAGTACTGAATAACCATGGCATTTAGTACTATTTCCATACAACTGCAAAACACTACACAGCCAAGCTGTGGCATTATCCAAGAGCAGAAAGTTGAGTATCTGTTCTGGTTACTTCCTCCCCTACAAAGGTGACTTGACACATAGCCTAAAAACCCCCCCAAAACCATGTTACCACACAAAGAGCTACCTTAGATCATCAAATTATAATATATGTGACGTGACTGATGAAATTGCAAGATGAAAAGTCCAACATACCTGCACCAGTATGTCCTCTAAAATGCTGTGTCTTTGCTCCAGAGCTCCATTCCCAGCAGGCTACTGTGTTATCAAAAGATCCTGTTACTAGCTTTTGTTCATCAAACTTCACTGTAGCACAAGTGTGTGTCTGGATACCATATATGCACTGCCCTGTGCTTACATCCCACAGTTTTGCAGACAAGTCATCTGATCCTAGAATATAAAAGCACAGTGTAATTGGAAGCAAAGAATAAGCAATACTTCCAATCCTATACTGGTGTCCCATATTTATCTTGAATATATTTTCATGGAATCACAGAATGGTTATGGTTGGAAGGGACCTCTGGAGGTCAGGTCTTCAAACCCCACTGCTCAAGCAGGGACATCCAGAGCCAGCTGTTGAGGTTGCCTTGGAAGACTGCAGTGATGACATAGCCTAGGCAAGGTCCCTTTAACTGGAAGATATCCTCTAAGAGGATACCTGCACTTCTCAAATGGGTTTACTAATCTGAACCATGAAACCTGCTGTTACTGATTTTTAACCAACACAGAAATCGGTTTCCTTGTTTTCCTATTTAAGTGACTAGTGAGTTTTAATGTGACAGTGTTTCAGAAATTGGAAAAAACAATTAATTTTGACTCATCTGAAATCTGTTTGCACTATGAATATAATGTCTGATAAAGAAAAAAACCAACAAACTGACAGGGGTGCAAAGAAAACAAAGAAATGTAAGACTCCAAGTTTTCTCTCCTTCCTACCTGTACATAGAAGTCCATCTTTATAGTAAAGTGCATATACTCTGGCACTGTGTCCAATCAAAGAGGATGTCTCAAAGGCTTCATGGTCCTTCAGTTGCTTCATCCTTAAAATAGCCTTTAGGTAAACCTTCTTCCAATGTAGAGGATCCTGAACAGAGTCATCTATTTGCCAACCCAAATTCTTACATGCAGTCTGCCACACCTCTGTACAGGCACTTATAACCTTATTCCACTGCTTAGAGACGAGGCAACACGTGAGTAAGGTCTGAGGATCAAGCCATTTTAACAGATAAAAACTAAGTTCCAATGGAAGAAGTTTGAGGAAGTCCCTCTTGAGGAGAATCTCTAGATTATTGGAGAGGTGCCTGAGCTGGACTGCTCCACTCAAGCTAATCAGGTGATCCAGAGTTTCATTTTTCTGCAAGTCCGTCAGAGAAAGAAATGTAATAGAAATGTTATCAAGCCATGCTTCAAAGTCCTTTTTCTCCATAAGGTTATGGAAAAATTTACCTGTGATACATCAAAATATTGTATTAGTTCTGTTCCAAAAAAAAAACCAAGGTAAGCATCACATCTTTATTACTGGTACATCAGTATTCCAAATGGGATGTTAACACACAGACTGAAGAGACCAAATGCAGTTTAAAATACTCATTAGTTAGGACTAAGTATTTGCATGCACTTTGAACTATCCCCTGTCCTGCATTAGGCTTTGAAGTGAATTGTATGGAGCTAGTGCATGTTAGCATTCATTATGAATATTAACATCTTTCTTCTGGGTTAACACTTTCAAATTCTGCATCCAATAAGGTAAAGGTTAGTTTAAGTTTTAAATCTATTATAGCAAATAAGCACTGTCTTACAGTTTACTCATGGATTATACTGATAAAGGGAATAAATAAAAGCATATAAACAAGAGTGATAAGCTAGTTACCAACAGAACTAACCAATACCTTTTTCCTGAACTATTTTAAGCACAAATCAGGTAACTGTAGGCTGGCTGTTTGGTTTAGGTTTTAAGATCATATAAAAAGTGATCTGAAAAACTGTTTTGAGGCCATATTAGCCATCTTTCTACTTGGCTCATGTAAAGACTGTTGATTGTACTGGTCTAGTACATGTTTGCACTGCTTTGACTACTCTTTAAAAAAATAAAGTCCTGTTTTTATTTTTTTCCTATGTTCTCATCTTATTGCCAATGGAAAGAATTAATGGTGAGATTGAAGTTTTGAAATACCACCACCTGAACATGTGCAATCTGTATGCCTTTACACTATCTATACACACATCTCCAGCTCCTAAAATAAGTGACCAAAAAGATAAACAGTTAAAAAACTATAATTAATCCCTTTCTCTAGAAGATCTAACTCTATTAATGAGAAAACTGAATTTAATCCACAGAAGCTCCCAAACCCAACGAACTTAGGAATCTTGAGTGGGAGTCACCACTCTGTTTCTATACAGACATTTTAAGTTGATAGCACAGGATCTTAGAGTACCCCTCTCGCATGGCATCGTGGCACAGCAAAGTGCACGGTTCGGTGTGAAGGGCTCTGCTCAGGGCGTGTAATTGCTGATAAAGCCAGAAGAAGGTACTGAGCACCAAGCGCACCCAAACAGCCGCTCCTATCGATACACACTAATTTTAGTGCCGAAGGCACTTACCAGCACTCCTCGGCACATGCGGCAGAGAATGTATCTGCTGTTCTAACAGGGATGCGTTCTCTTGGAAACAAAAGATTTCTAACCAGCTCCCTACAAGCAAAACCCAGGTGAGCTCTGAGGCGTTTGCTGCACTTAACACGCAGCGCTAGCACCGAGCCCGAGAGTGCTGCGAGGCCCCAGGCCGGTGCTCGGAGCTCTCCTCCCGGCGGTATCCGCTCCCCCGCCCGCTCTCAGGTACTCCAGCACGGTGAGGACCGGAGCCTTTTGGAGCCGCTGACCCGAGGCGCTCACCTCAGGTAGCGGCCGGGCGTCGAGCGTCTTTCGGCAGGCAGCCGAGACCCCCCGGAGCCCGGCTGGGGCTGGGGCTTCCCTGCGGCCATCGCTCCCACGGCAGGACAGGCTCCCGGCTCTCCCGCGGCCCGTACGGCAACCTGCGAGCATCCGCGGCAGGGGGCCGCCCTCGGATGGCACCGGGCACCTCACCCACGCCCGGCTCAGGAGGGGAGGGGATGGGGCGGGCCGCGCCGGGAGGACCGGCCGGCACCCGGCGGGTAGGCGCGCCCCCAGCACTCGCTTACCCGCCCCC
>VXBZ01006463.1:350004-379794 GCA_013399135.1 Heliornis fulica
GAGAGCCTATGGGAAAGTTGGATAGGGACCTCTTACGAGGGCATATAACCAGAGGACGAGGGGTAATGGCTGTAAACTGGAAGAATTTAGTCTCAGACTGCCCACAAGGATGTTTTTCACTGTGAGTGTGGTGAGGTGCTGGCACAGGTTGCTCAGGGAGGTTGTGGCTGTCCCCTCCCTGGCAGTATTCAGGGCTGGGCTGGATGGGGCTTTGGGCAGCCTGGTCTAATGGGAGGTGCCCTTGCCCATAGCTGGGGGTGAAACAGGGTGATTAAGGTCCCTTCCCATCCAAACCATTCGATGATGCTGTGACCTCTTAACACTAAGTTCCCACTGTTTGTATGAATGTGTATTTCCCTGTGTCTCTATCAGCATTATCTGGCTTCTTGTGTGCTCAGGCAGGTCTAATCAGTGAAGTTTGGTTCTGCACACCATGCATTCAGTCATGCTAACCTTCTCTGCAAAATACTGTACATTTCTGTCTCCAGAATCTGAGAAAAGGGGGAAATAGGGATTTCTCCAGTTCTCAGGTGTAAAAATCTTTTACTGCTGAGCAACTTAGTTTTGCTAAGGGGAGGGTGAGAATCTTAAGAGTTGGAAAGTTCTGATTAGGTTTGTTGTTGTTTTTGTTGTTTGATTTGAAAAGATCATTTTTTTCACCCAATCATTATTTAATCTTTTTAACAGGGACTGAATCTCTCTGAATTTAAGAATCCCTCAGTCTACAAGCCACTTCTTATTGGTGTGACTCTGATGTTCTTTCAGCAGTTAACAGGCATTAATGCAGTTATGTTTTATGCAGAAACTATCTTTGAAGATGCAGACTTCAAGGTAATTGGGTGTGTTTCCAGACTGATGAGTGTCTGTGATAGTTTCAGCTTAGTCAGTGCTGTAATAAGCCTAAAACAAACAAACCAACTTGATAGTGATCCTGCCTGTGTCATAAATAGCAGAGTTTGTGTTTTAGTGGATTCGAGATCCCCTCTTGACTGTGCTATTACTTCCCCCACCCCATCCCATCGTTGTCCCCACCCCCTGCAATGCCCTAGAACATTCCAACTTGGGACAAGTTGTAGCTTATTTTAAAGTTTATTAGGAGACCAGTCTGTTGCACATGGATGTGTTCACACATCCCACCCACCCCCATTAATTCCTATGGTATAGTTTGTCTTTCAGATTTCAGAAACGAATGTGTTTGTGATGCTTGGTGAGTGATATTCTGAGCAGCCTGAAAGAGCAGATCCTCCCCACCTCTTACTGTATTTCAGGACAGCAGAATGGCTTCTGTTGTTGTGGGGTCCATACAAGTCTGTTTCACTGCTGTGGCTGCTCTGATCATAGATAAAACTGGACGGAAAGTGCTGCTGTACATATCTGGTAACACATGACTGAATTCTGTTCAGTAAGAAAAAATACTATATATAGTACCAAAATGTGTCTTGACTATTGGGGGAATTAAGTATTGCAATTTATGCATTTTTAAGTGGTTCACTGTATAATGTGGTATAATTATAGACTTAAATTCCTGAGAGGAAGCTATCATGTTACATATACATTGTAGGGAAACCCCTTGAAACTACATATGGCTTTTTGCCTTCTAACTAGGCTAGTTTTTATTTTTAAATAGCTGAGACAGTTCTTACTACCTGTGATAATTTTCCTGCTTAATAACATGGAATTCATAATACATTCTTATGTTCAATTTGTCAACAAATGGCTATTGCAAAGTAATTTTGCCATGGCTACTGGTACTTTCATGGCACATTGTGGTGTTTGGTTTTTATGAAACTAGTTAAAAAATTTAACTTGTAAAGTTGCTAAAGAACATTAATTCTCTTGGGACATTGTTGTTGTGCTGCACACTCAGCAGTAGTGGCTACCATCAAGACTGTATTGTTTGCCCAGTGTTCAGGATGCTTTTCCTACTACCTTTTACTCCTGTCAAGGCCAGTGACTGGTTCCAAGAAGAGTACTGGTTAAGGAACACTCCTGAGAGGGTTGGCATACCTTGGGTTTGGCTGACCAACTCTGTTGTGCCTCTTGGAAATTAACCCAAGTGGCAACCAGTGACAGCTTGGTTATTTTTTTACTTTTCAGGGATAATCATGGTTCTCAGTACTGCATTATTTGGGCTTTACTTTAAAATGGTCCTTCCAAATCAAAGCAACTCATCAAATCCTGACACATGGTTCATGCTAAATTCAGCCCCCCCAGGAGCAGAAGGCAGCAGCATATCCTGGCTTGCAGTCCTGAGCCTGGGGCTCTTTGTTGCTGGTAAGTGGAACAGGCTTCAAACAGAACTCAGAACTTTCTGCTGAATGAGAAGCTTTTGTTCTCTTCTGTCCCATTATTGATGCATGGAAATGAGTTAGGTGTTTTGACAGACCTTTCAGTGTATAGTGCAACACTGGTTTGAGTGGTCACAACCCTCGTGGTCCTGCTACTTAGTTAAGCCCATTTCCTGAAAAATTAATTTATACTTTCTTTTGTTAATTGCAAGTAGTAGTTGCTCAGGTTAAATTGCTTTACAGGTGTTAATTGAGAAATAAAAAGAGTCTTTATTAATGTCTAAGCCTTACTGAATTCTGTGCATGGTACAAGAGAGCAGCAGTCAGAAATCAGGTCAGTTCTTCAGACTGTGTCAGGAAGTTCTGCTTGTTAAGGATATTTGTGTAATTAATTTCACATGAAAAGTGCCAGTGCACAGCACATTCCCCTAAAATAACTTCCCTTCCAGTCGAGGTACATGTCCACGGGATCAGAACCGAGAGCGACAACCGCAGCCCTCTCACCTCCCTGACCCAGCAGTCAGTGCTCCCCTTCAGCTGCATTAATTCTCTCTCTTTGCAATTGCAGGTTTTGCCCTTGGCTGGGGTCCTGTGCCGTGGCTGGTGATATCTGAAATCTTCCCTCTCAGAGCTCGAGGCGTGTTGAGTGGTGCCTGTGTGTTAACAAACTGGGTTATGGCCTTCTTGGTGACCAAAGAATTCAATGATTTTATAGTAAGCATCATAAATTACAATCTGGAATTTATTTTCAAAGGGAAATTTATTAAAGAGGCTCCTGAGAGAGCCTTAAGCCACAAACCTCTCAGCAATACAGAAGTATAGTTGTAATGCTACAGTGATCTTCCTAAGCTGTAATAACACAGGGTTTGTTGTTTCCCCTCCCTCAGGGTTTCTTAACATCCTACGGCACGTTCTGGCTCTTCTCTGCCTTCTGCTGCCTCAGTGTAACTTTTACAGCGTTTTATGTGCCTGAAACAAAAGGACAGACCCTGGAACAAATTGAAACCTACTTCAGAAGATCTTAAGCCAAAGGCTTTTTATATTGGTATGAAACCTTCAGGTCATGAAAGGATGGTGCTGTGGTTGAAACAAACTACATCACGTGACAGACATCTCGGTTACCGAACTTGGGATCAAGTAATTTTAATGAGTTTTGTAAAATCTTGGGGTTGGGGTTTTTTTATTAATCTGTGGGCATCTACATATGCTTCTGCAGCCTCAGGGTGCTAAATCTCCTGTGTGGGTGTCTTGGCCATAGTCCCTTTACTCCACTTACTGCATTCTTTTCACCTGGTGCAGACTGACTGTAGTGGCCAAGTAAAATGTTAACAGTATTGGCCAGTATCTTAAAAAACAGTGTCAATTAAGATCTAATTTTATAAATAAAGTGTCCTATTTCCACTTTACCTTTCCCTTATGGCATCTTACAGTGAAGAAATGAAATATATGGCCTGGCTAATGCTAATTCCACGCTGCAGAACTTGACCTTGATGCTGCTGCTCTTGCTGGGACCAGCCCTGACTATGGAGCAGGTCTTGCTGCCAACTGGAGATGCACACTTGGCTTTCATGGGTGTTAGTGTCAGGCTGGTGTTATTCTTCCCAGTGCTCTCAAGCTGGTTATGAGTGTATTTAAATCCCAGGAAGGGTTGTGCCTCCTGGGAAGCTGTAACTCAGGAAGGAGCGTTGCTGTGTCAGAAGGAGTACGAGGTCTTGGGGTGAGCAAGAACACATTTGTAACCAGAAAAGGGAAAAAAATACCTTTGTAGTGCTACTGCAGGGGGTAAAGAACAGGTCTCAAAGTCTAAGAGGCCTGAAAGCACAAACCAGTGCTGGATTGTAGTTGCTGGATCTTGAATATATAATACAGCATTTAATGACATCCCTGAAACAAAACTTCTACTCAAGCAACCAGTAATCCAGAGCTGTCTGCAGCAGTGTGCTCCCTCCTGCCTCCTCGAGTCCTTGTCTGATGACCCACACTGAGAAAAAACCATCAGTTCTCCATGTGTGAAAGGAAGCAGCGAGGTGAAAGTTTGGTTTATTACACTTTAAGGAATAAATCATCTTTGACTCCTCCACGAAGGTGATAAATGGCACTTAGAACAGCTCCTGCTGTGACAGGACTGTTTCTAGTTGGATGTCACATCTAAAACACAAATCTCACAGACACTGTTACATCCCATTAAAAACAGTGGTAACACATCGGCACTTAAGACAAGGGGTAGATAAAGTTTTTGATCACGAACGCAGCAAGTCTTAACAATATGCAGTTAGTAAATTACAAAGCAGTCTGCTAACATTCAAAGACTTAGTTAAAACCAACATTCCTGGCTGATAACATTTTCCATTGAACCAGCTAAATACACAACAGAGCTATAAATAAATATGCAGAAAATAATCTCTTAGTTTTTCTCTCAAACCATGTACTAATACCGTGATTTCCACAGTAAACAGTCAGTCAGCTGCAAGTCAGCAGCAAAGGGAAGCAGCTGGGCAGTGCACAGGCTGCTGAAGCTGCTGTGCTCAGCTGCTAAAGAGTAAAAACACTTTCTAACCTGTGAGTACAGATCTTTGCTGCATCCTGTCATATGAGCCTTCCCCTATTGTTCAGACTGGGGACTCTGGGTGTAGTTTATTCTGTCACAGAACAAGGCTAAGCCTAGCTCAGAAAGCACTGCTTGAACAGAACCAGCAAGCACTGTGCATGTGAACCATGACAGACACTTGTTAATGGGGGTGGTGGGGGTGTGTGTGTGTGAGACCAGCACAAAGACATCAGGATCCCTAACCCTGCCCCTGTGTACTTGGTTATGTGAGTGTACATGTCACACAGCTACTGCCTGTCTCTGCTGTCAACTGCAAAAATACTCAGGTGACTGGGTGTTAAAAGAAAAATAATAATAAATTATTTAATTTCCTAATCACAAAAGCTTGCCTGTGTGTAGAAATAGTCACATGACAGCAGACAGCAAACCTGCTATTCATTCCGGGTACCACCTGCATCCTGTGGGTTTTGCATCACAAAAACCCCTCCCAAACAACCACACCCCTCACAACCCTCCTCCCCCAATCCCAAACAAAAAATATCCCATACCCAGTCCCACCCAAACACTAAGAAACCAAACCCCCTGCACCCTGGTCCCAACCTCTCTCCAACTGTACCCAGAACAGGCTCTACTTGTTTCTTGAAAACCATGAACCTGAAGGTATCCCTCTCTCTCCAATCCAATCCATCCAATCCAATCCCAATCCCAATCCATCCAATCCAATCCAATCCATTCCACTGCTCTTGCTACCACAAAAAGCATCCAGCCCCTTCAAACTGCAGATGGGTCATTATCACTCGTTAAAGCGTTCTCATTACTGCCAAACACAAGAGTTAAGTGTCCTGCGGTGCCACCAGAAGAGCTGCCAGAGATGGTAACTCTGCAAGCGTTCCACAGCCCACAGACACTGTCAGGGCTCAGCAGAGCCTCAGGCCATTGTGCAGCTCACATCCAACTGTGGGGTGACGGGTTCTACACCCGCTGCCGTGTACAGTCAGCACAACAGCACCATGGCTGGGGATGCTGCAGCCCTGTTCTGCCCAGAGCCAACGCAGCGCTCACCGCCCTGACCCGGTGCTGTTGGGCTGGTGGTGCCCAGGGTGAGCAGCCACTCCCTGATCCCATGAGCCCTTCCAACCTCACTACTCCATGTGCCACTGCCCGTGCTGGGGAGGAGGCACGTTCTGCATTAGGCTGCACAGTAACAGTTGCTCTGAAGTAAATGACAGTCCCACAGGTCACTCAGACTAAGGCACAGTGCTGACACAGTGACAATACCGTTACAACAGGGGGTAACCAGCCCCACCTGCTCCAACACAGCCAGAGGCGAGTCCAGAATGGGCCTTCAGTTAAGCTGAGCTCACAAACAAGTGTTCACATCAGTAACAATTCATCCTTCACAGCAATTTCTCCCATTATTTTTTCCAGTATGGCCCTATCAGCCCAATACCCATCTTACACAGCTGTACATCCAGGTATCTCTTCTCCCCTTCATGGGCGGGTCAGCCAACTCCAATGCAAGCGCCCGGCCTCGTTGGTGTCAATGGTGAAAGCAGGAAGGGTTGTGGTTGGGGCTGACATGGCTACAGTTTGTGCCCAAGTCCACTTCCTAAGCTTTAATGAGCAGAAGCACTCACAGGCTGGAAAAGCAGAAGGGAAAACACGTGGCTCTAAAGCTGGAGCGAGTGACAATGTAGTTGTCCATCTTAGTGGTCTTCCAAGAAGCCCTGTCATTTGTCACCAGTCTGAAGTAGGAGAGGTTGCATAGATGTGTCCAAACCTTGCCTTTTGTAAGTGATGCACAAGAGCTGAAATATCAACACCCACCTCCCCCCAGCCGGCTTTTGTTTTGCTTTTCATTAACAGTCTGAGTGATACGGACCTAAGACAACACCTGGAGAGAAACAGCAGCTAGAAGCCAGTTAAGAGCATGTCAACACCTCACACTAAGACCACACTCCTGGTCTGATGAGTGTTCAGAGCCCCCAGAAATCACATCCACATACTGTGGATGTATGTTGAGCTGTGCCAGCAGTTTCACATTACTTTGAGGCAATACTCTGTAGCCACCCACTGCTGCAGTGCTGGTTAATGGCACCAACTCCTGCTTTGTGGCTCCCTCTCTGTGGTCATGCCTTAGCTGGGACACAAATGCCACACCTGTGTGTGTCCTGACTACCATCGTACCAGTGGGCAGGTGTCTCTCATTCCTGGTCACCTCAGTGCTCCTCTCTAAGGTTTGTCCTTCAGGATACCTAAATATGGGTTTCTCCAGGTTCTTCAAAACAGTATTTAAAATCTCCATATATTGCTTCAGCTGCTGCTGAACTATGGTCCAACACGAGTCAGCATCTGCAACATATTTAAAACCCGATATTCGAAGAGCAAAGCAAATTTTCCAGTCAAAACCACATTTTAACTAAAGCCCCAGTTTTGCAGGACACTGGTACAGTCTCCAAAACCATCCACATACCAGAAATTAAGACTGCACACATCAAGAGATCTGTTTATGGTGGTGCTTTTGCTTTCTAAAAATATCCAAGTGCACACAGTGCTCCTTAAAGTGGATTTGATAAGTCCACAGAAGTGTTTACAACTTCCAGGAGAATAAGCACCACGTGGTACTTTCAGACAGATTGGTTTCTTTTAAACCCCAGCTGCCCAGGTAAATGGGATAGGGTAAATTAACACAGTCTCTGGAAACAACATTCTCAAAAAGAATGACAAGCTCTCACAAAGTCTCTGAGCTGGCATTTCCTTTTGGATGCTTATTAAAGTTCATCCCACAAACATCTATAGGTGCAAAAATACTAAAATAATAGTAGCCACTGGTTAATACTCTGCTCCTAGATTAATTACTGTTGAAAATATTGCTTCTGTCCTCGATCAGCTACTCCAGAGTAAGAAATGACCCTTTCAGATAAGGCCTTGCGTGTTTTCTTAGTGGTGTAATCAAGCCACTACACACAATAAACTGGGCAAAAAGTACTTTGTGGAAACAGTTTTACATTCAGACAGACTGAAGCAAAAGGCACAAATCTCCTGATGCTCATGCTTGGACAGAAATTGGAATCTGACACATGAATGGTATCACGAAGTAAAACCAAGGATACAGAAGCATTTCTACAGATAGAACGAGAAATACTCGCTAATAAAGATAAAATATATAAAATATATCAAAAGCATGGAAGCATCACACTTTCAGGAAACAAACCAACCAAACAACACCCTTTCATACTGCTGTTTAAAACTGATTTTTTGGTATAGAGGAAAGGGTTAAAAAGTAACCAAGCTCTAAACCTGAAACCCTTTAACACAATAGAAGATCTACGATGACGATGAATCGTGGGAAACCAACTTCTCAGCAGTGAAATTTCAGTCTGGATCCAGTTAGAAAAATATGATTATCTGGAGTAGGGATTTATACTGTTGGTGCAAGAGCAGACAATGGCTAATGCTGATGACTGTACTTGTTTCTTTGTGATAGAAAGAAAAACCTGTGGTTGCTTATTCTGCCTGTAATGAGAAAATCTGTAGGTGGACTACAGTAACAGTTTTCCAGCAGATGGAGAACTATGGGTGTGTTTGTGTGCATTTCCTTGGGTTGGTTTGGTGGTTTTGGTGGGTGTTTTTGTTTACTTCCAATTCCTAGATAGTATTTTGAAAGTCTGTGTTTTCTATAAAAGCTCTTTCTGCTCAAGGATTCTTAATGGTAAAACAGTTTTCAAGTTCCTCTAAAAACGTGCATGGACAGGCCAGTGCAAAGAAAGCAGCATCTTCATATCTTACCTGATCTGTATAGAGCATCCTTGATTCTTCAGAGAATAAAGCACAGCTGCATCATTTCAAAGACAGACTGAACTGTTTGGAAAGACCTTGCCTGCAAGCCTTTTGTTTTGGTTTGGTTTGTTTGTTTTGTTGTTGCTGCTGTTTTGTTTTTTTTTTTTTTTTAAGACTGAAAAAACAAAAGGAGTGATTTATGTCATAAAATTCCTCTTCCCACATGACATACACTGTTGTAAAACAATTCATGGTAGTAAAAACAGTGATTAACTTAGCTGAATATCCTTCAGGTACTTCAAATTATAAGAAGCTCAGAACAAGCAATACTTTTTATTTACTTCAGTTTCAGCCTAAATCTCACATTGATTACCTACTGTTAGAATGCCACAAAAAGGAATGGTTCATTAACTGAGAAGACATACCTATATCAAAGATATAAGCATCACCAAATCAGGCTGAGCTAGCCTGTGATATAAAGATTAATCACCAATACTTCCAGCCACATTTTACCACTAGAAGCAGTGTTTGTGACATTCCCATAGAGCTCACAGAGTTGTAGGAAAAAGTGAAGAAAGGAAGAAAGGTTTTAAGACTGTCTTCATTTTAAGTCAATGATGTCTTCATCATATAAAGAAATCAGCTGAAATTGATAGTTAGATGGGGAGCTCTCCTCCCTGTTTGCTAAGGTATCGGGGTCTGAGCTAGTGGAGAGATGTCGTCCTTCAGAATAGCTTTCAAAAGAGCTGGAGATTATCCTGCAAAGATGAAGACAAAAGTTACTCAAGAATAAATACACAGCTATGGGCAAGTAGGATCGATGTCTATTTCTAAATTCAATCAATTTCATCTAAAGATAGAGACAGACAATTAAAACAGTGTTTCTCTGTGTTTTCCTCTGCTGAAAATCATCCAAAGGCAATATTAACAAAGCCCTGTCCTCAACTTCCAGATAGTAAATAAATCAAATATGGTTTTACAGTACAGCAATTTTTTCTTGTTCTTTTGTTAATTTCAGTCCACTGTATCTTGGCTGAATTCTGCCACTACTCCACAGGTTATAAAAACAGGAGAATGGCAGCAGGGTCAGGTAAGCAAAGCCAAACATGCAATTGCCTCGGTGTTTCTTCACAAAGTTCACTCTGGAAATAGCAATGCAAGAGCACACAAAGCAATCAGCATGAGCCTGAACAGTGCAGATCTAGTAGTCTGAGTCCTAAGGACAACACTTACCTCAGCAGGTCTCTATAAAATCCCACCTGGTCTTGCTTTGCTCACTGACATCTCTACAGCAAAATGTGTAACTGCTTCAGTACTTAAAAGCATCATTGCTTCAGTACATACAATATTCAGATACCAACACATCAGCATGAGATTCAGGTTGGTAAAGAAAGGTCTCAGTCAGTCCTGTGACAATGGAGATGAGCATGAACAGGCTGAAAACCAGTCAATTGTGAAAACTCTCACAGCCCAACTTAGGCTCTTTCCTAAAGAACACTTACCTGTCACTACTGGTTGATCTCACAGCTCCCTGCTTGGGATCTGACTGTCTTCGAGGAACCCTCTTCTGCTTCTGTGCATTTTCTGTCTTGGGTATTGGTTCATCCAAGAGGCCTCAATAAAGGAATAAGAAACTGAATACTCTCAACAGAAAATAAAGCACTCTTGAGAGCACTGAGGTATCTGACATTGGTTTCCTTTAGTTACAGGATATTTTCTACCTGGCTTACAGTACACTCATATTAGGTGATCAGATGCTGGCTAGACTATTTGCAGATAATGTTTTCTCCCTGTTTCATTTGTTTATGCTACTTTCTTAGGAGTACTGGCTGCATGTTACAAACCTGCCTGTGACTGTCCAAAGATCACAAATTATCTATTTGGCAAGTGAAATGCACACTGAAGAACGAGGAGAGCTTACCCAGCAACTCTTTGCGTGTTCTGCTTGCAATTTCTTTAATTTCCATACGAGATAAGGACAGTGAGTGAGTGACTGGGAGAGAAGTGATGCTGCTGGATGTCGTAGCAGTGATGACCTTGGGAGCCAAAGGTGACTTCAGAGGCCGCTCAATGCTTCGCCCAACCAGATTACTGAGAGGAATTTTGTACAGGTTTTTGCATGGAACTTCACCTGAAACACCAAAGGAGAAAACCAAATGTGACACTTTCACAACAGAATCAGTTCTCAGTTCTTCCAAAAGAAGTGTTATACAGAAAAGCTTTACTTGTTGTGCTGGGTGCTCTTTAACCTAAACAACACAGGCTTTCCTTGCTGCAGAGATCTTTCAACAGGGGTAGGCCAGATGGAGGAAGAAATCCAACCACATTGCACAGACTTGCAATCGACCTTAGAAAGAAAAATCCTGACTCTCAGCAATGTGATGAATCAGCAGTGGAAGATGGAAGTAAATTTACATGTCCTGAGCCTGGTAGTTTGACTATTACACAATGACTCTGCACTTTGTGCAACATTGCCCATGTATGTTGCAAGCAAATTGGAGCCTGGATCCCAAGTAGTAAAAATTATGGCTCCCCTTCTTAGGTGACATAAATATCATGTGCTTTCCTAATTCACAGGGGAAAAAACCCAACAACTCACCATCCAGTCACATCTGCCTTTAAAACACTGAAACTGTGATTCCTTTCCTCTTTCCCCTTATGCCAGCAGTGCAGCAGAAGATTTAAGTGAGGAAAATATATGTACATCTAGTTGATGTTCCCTTGTTTCTCCATTATTGTTCCCCTATTGACTGACTGTTCACAGATCATGCTATGCTAAACTGACTGTGTAAATTCTTGTGAGGCTAGAACATCTTACTTTTAGTCCACAAAAGAGCTTTAAAAATCCAGTGGTAGCTTGGCTTTCCTTAAATAAGAGGAATAGTGTATGTGAAATCTCAAGTTTTCCCACAGTTTTATACCTCTTTTTGCATTATTAGTCTTGGCCATATTGTCAAAGATTCATCAATCTACTGCAGCTTAATTCCTTGCCTCTTAGAGAAATTATTTACTCAAAACAGCTCCACCATGCATTCAGTAGAGAGACTATGAGGCAAAAGCTCAGCCAGGTGCTTCTGGAAAACCAGAAAATCTCTCTCTTCCAGTCTCTCCACTGGGATCTCAAAATCTTTTACCTGATCATTTTCATTGTAAGAGATCAGCTGTACTGAGATCTGGTAGCTGTTGGAATGATCAAAGATCGTTACTCAAACTCCCTGGAAACCATTTTACCTTCTACAGAAGACAGAGGACATTCTGGCATTTCATAAGCTGTCGGTGTTTGAGGAGAACTCCTTGAACTCATTTCCTTAGAGCTGCTGTCAGATGATCCACTTACTGCAGCAGTAGCTTTAAAATAAATATCTGACTGAAACGACAAATAACTCATTGTTAGTACAGCGAGACTCCGTTTTGGTTTGTTTGGTTTTTTTAGCTGCATCAGCTTTTAATGGGAATTAGATCTCAGTGAGTTCCCACCATATCACAGAAATAGTCAAACATGATATTCCTGTGTCTTACCCTTGATGCTACAAGTTGAAGCTCAGGCACAACTGCTGTGTGGACTAAGTTCCCATTCACCACTAATCGGATCTCAATGGAGTCGGTAGTGAAGGCAAGGATGTAAGGGAAAGCACAGACTGCAGTGGAACAAAAAGTATTTGGCAGGGAAAAAATGGTTAATGTAAATGTTACTTGGGTTCTCCATGAAAACTGTTCTGGAGTAGCTAATCTCTTCTGGAATCCTCCTTTCCTATGAAAAGGGTTGTCTAACATACTGATGGACATGAAGCCACAAGAAGCCTGAAGCAAAGTTCCTTTTCCATGCCTGGCAGAATGTAGACTGAATGGAAAATTAAAAACAGGAAGGAAAAAAAAAAGAAAGAAAAAAATAGTTCAGCAAAAGAAGAAGTTGGGACTAAACTCCACTTTTAAAAGTTATCATGTGCAGAAATTTCACTGAAGTGACACCATGAACACAACACACTCATTGCTAGCACATGTACTGCAACCACTAACTGGCACAAGCCTAAATGGTAATGAAAAAAATCCCAGCCTACTAGTAAAAAGATCTATTTTCTTACCAACAGCATAAGGAACTTGATTCCAGCTGAAGTGGAAGTCATAAGCTGATGGCTGGATCAGTAGAGAACCTCCATTGAAAGGATATATCTTTCTGTACTGGCAAACATCTGTAACAAAAAGGAGAAAAAAGCTTCCATGACTTTGCACTGTAAGGGACAAAGATCCCCATGGGGGACCAGGCTGGAGCAGTTTGGGCCTCAGAGACTGCACCCCAAAGAGGTGATGCCATGCTGGGGTCAGATGGAATAGCCCACAGAGGGAAAAAGGGTGGAATGCTATATTGTGCATGTCTCAAAAACAGCTGGTAAGTGTGTAACAACCTAAAGAATGAACCAGATCTGAAAAAAAATGGCATTTTTGTGAGGCAGTAACAACTATAAATATATAGATACACATCTATACACTCATAATTAAAACCTAACAGCTAGTATGCCTAAATTCAACAGACATTGCAATAATACTTTGATTTCTAGGCTCTCTAATACACATTCAAATTAAAAAGTATATTGAAAAACTTTCCATGAGACACGGAAATGTGTTTTAAACCACAATGCTACACAGATGGAGGCATTACCACTCTTAGTCTTCCCTAACACTTACAGTTATAACACAACAGCAGACCAGCTTCACCATCTTCATATACATCAATAGCTGCAACAAAATTAACCTGCAATAAAAACAGGAAAGGGAAATCAGGCAGAGGATACTGAGGGCACCAGGTTTTGACTAGTAAACAATACAATCAGTTGGGGGCATTCACACTACAGATAAAAAGGAAAAAAAAAGAAAAGTAAAGGAAAAAGAAAAGTATTTCATTTTCAAATGTGGCATCTTTTGTGATTAATTTTCAGGATGGAAATCTCTTTCTTTCCTGCAGTACATGGCACATCATGACTGGCAAAGTATCAGATGCACCCATTACCAGTTCAAAACCACTAACACTTGCAGAGGCTGAGAGGGATGTACTTAATGATTACCAAACAGGCTGAATTTAGAAGCTGAGCCCCACTGCTGGATAAACAACAATTATTTTTTTACATGGCAGAGGCTACATGAATTCTCATATTTCAGGGCTGTATTTGCCTTTTACAGTTAGATTGAAAACTTAAACCAGCCATAAAAATCTGTTCATGAAACGAGACCCTTTTAGCAAAATACAGCAGAATGCATTAGACAGATGCTTCCCAGAGCACAGTATTTACCATCTGGGCAGGAAGAGGACTTGGACACCAACTCCACTAACAGCAGTTCTCTCACTTTCCTATGTACAATAAACTAGATGTTCACCTCTTGATTTAAGATTACTGTATAGGTCAATTGTTAAACAGACCAGGAAATTTATATAACTATACCAAACACATTCTGACCCATCCTTTGTAGTGACTGAAAGACATTTCTACTCTGCTACCCATGGAAATAATTTGGTGTCCCATTTCAACATCATGGAAATCACTGGCTCAGCTTGTATGAATTGCCTGCTCTGTTTTGTTTGTTTGTTTTTTTTTTTTCTCAAAGGAAATAAGGATTCTCAGGGAGAAGAGGAATGGGGTGGTGGGATATTTGTGTATATCTCCCTCCCCATTCTTCACTTGTAGTTCCTGCTTATCCAGATTAAGATAGATTGACAGTGCTCTGGAGAAGCTTACACTGTACTGCCCATGCTAGCAGTACCAAACTACTTCACCATCAAATATGAATAAAAGTAGGGGATTTAAAAAGAAAAACTATCAACAAGAACCATCAAATTATAAGAGTAGATCTGTATCTCATTATGAGGAAAAGAAACAGTTAAAAACAACAAAAGATTAACTGTGCTTTATAAAATCTTTGTGTGTGTGTGTGTGTGTGTGTGTGTGTGTGTAAAGCTGCATATCCACACACATATTTAGAAACAATTTAAATTATCTGATTTTTCAGAGATGCTGAAGACCATTATCTTCCCAGCAGCAGCTAATACCAGAGCTCTTCTCTGAAAATCAGGATATTTACTTAAATCCCAGCCCTATGACCTAGTTAGAAAGATTCAGTTAATGTATTAGTTGACTGGGAAGCAATTTCTTAGATAGAACTAAAAGCTATGTGTAAATATTTAAGCCTTAGTACAGGCAAATAGGTTGTTGGCCACCATTCAGATTTGCTTAAGTATTTTATTGCAATTTCTTAAACAATTAAAACACTGAGACTACAAAGAACAAGCAAAAAGCAAACTGATGACAAAGAAAAGTGAAAAATTAATTTCTGCTGGCAGCAATATTCCAGAGTCTGAAACACAGGCTCTTTCCTAGCATGTCTTATCTTATAAAATACTTTTCTTGAGAGTGATTATTACCACTTAACTCAAAAAGAACAAATATCTCAAGAGTGCTTCAAATCACAGATGACAGAAGTGAAAAGTAAAGAGACATGAAGATCTCTACAAGTGACACTCCCAGGAGGTCAGCACGGGATGCACCAAGTTTGCAAGAAATTATGTTCAGTGTGTTTCTGCAAAGAAAATAGTTTCAATGATGAAATCTTTTACCTTGTTTGTTTCAACATGATGCAGTCTGTAGGACTCCCCAGTACTCTCATTAACTAAATCAAACTGGTGCCGATACGCTACACAGATCATATTGTCACTGTCTTCGGTAGGTCCATCGACCAGCGTCACAACCACCGGAGGGTCAGAGAGGCTTATTTCCTAGAAGGTAAGTAACAGAATTAGTGTCTCTTGCAAGTGGGTGCTGTATAAGCACAGGAACATTGTGAAGAACAAGCAGAAACTTAATTTAAAAAGTCTTAATGATTTCTTTGACATATATATGATGGAATTCCACCATACGGCTTCTCACGTTTGTCTGGAGCTCTTTGTCTTGCCCTCCACTAGGTGAGTGCTGCCCTGTTTGTTAAGGTAATTAGCAATTAGATGACACATACCCGGATGTACTGGAACTCCTCCACTGGAGATTCAGATGACAAGAGCAGAGAGCTGCTGGTTAAACTGAGGCATGAATTGTATTTCTTTGTGACGAGCAGCAGTTTGTTCCGAATAGCCACGACAATCCTCAGTTCGCTGCCGTGGTGAGTGTTGATGGCATACAAATGGCAGCCTGAAGAAATCACATCACACACAGCCAGGCTCAGGTGCATGGTCTGATTATTTTTTTCATATTAGTATGAAATCTGATTATTTTTTTCATATTAGTATGATGATTGGTACAAGAGGTCTGTGATGTGGGGCTTAGCAGCACAGAATTACACACCTCCCAACAGAATAACATTAACTTCTGGAAAAGTCAAAAGGGTATTTCTCTCTAGGAATCTATTTTTCCCCTTAGTCCTTTTGAAAGTAAAGACTGTGGATTTGACCATTCTGCATGTTCCAGCTTTCAAAAGCAGCTTGCTTCTGAGGGCCAGAAAATGTTTACATCTTCTAACATGACTGACAACACTCAAATTGATCTAAGCACCATTAATTAACAGAAATTTGCCAGTGCTCCTCTACCTTAAAACGCCCTTTATTTCAGTCTCACATCCCTGCATAACTCTTCTCACACCCCTCAATAGTGAAACCAATGTGCCTATTTTTCTCTAGAGCTTTTCACCAGTAGTGCCTGCCGAGTAACATGATGTTTTTACAAAGTTCTAAAGCATCATGCTGGACTACTGAACAATATTTATTTTCAAATATAAGCTTAACAAATTTTGAATTGATTATCCAGAGGAAAAACTAAGGATGATCACCTACAACTGACTCAAGGAAGCTAATAAGACCCTGGCAACTACAGCCATCATGCAACAGTGGATGTTTTTAACACAGGATAATAAAATCACCTTTTGTTCTCTCCAGTTTATTTTCTCTGCAGTCATACTTGCTCTTTATTATTTGCTTTGTTTCTATATCTTTTTGGACAGCACTGAGTCTGAAGACAAGGAGACGAGAGTCTTTCCCTGAAGGATAAAGACAGATGGAAACAAGAAGTTAAAAAAGTTGTGGCCATTTGAAACTGAAGCTTCCAAAGAGAAGCAGCATGTAACAAACTGAGCAAAGATAAAGGAAACATACTGCTTCCTGGGAATGAGCCACAATGTCATACAAGACTCCTTATGAACTTTCTAGGCTTTACAATTCCAGTAACCAACCTCCTGAGTTCAGCAGCTGAGTTTCCCATCCTGTGGTGCTGCAGCAAAGTACAAGCGCTTCACAACAGTGACATGTGTGCTACTTCAAAATATGTAAGATTTTGCAAAATAGCAAAAATATAGTAGGTGTAAAGTAAAGGGCAAAAGTAAAAGGGTTAACTTTAAAAGCTGGAACCATCCAGCTGAGCAGCTGACTACTGGATCCTTAACACAGTTTGAAATCTTTCAGGATGTAGAGTTATCAGTTCTTCAAAGGATGGCAAGTAGGTTCAAGGTACATTCCAACTGTGAAAATCATACAGTGTCTACTTCCATGACTAGAGTAGAATCTACAACCCCTAAATTTAAACCATATAAATAAATGCACTGCTACTAGCAGTTGGAATATAAGCATTTTCAGTTATCATAATAGTTTCTTATCTAAGAAACAAACTTTCTTAAAATGCATGCAAGGCAATATTTTCTGACAAAGGTGACTCTGTTACTAGAACACCTGGCATGGCTGGAAAGATCAAGCATGCTTTCTTACTACACAGTTGGTGTGGATCCCACCATAAAGGCAAAAGCAAAATCATGGGTGCTGCCTTCAATTCTGAGAGCAACATCATGAATCACAACACAAACACAGGTTTGTGCAGTTGAATAAGCATAAAATTCAAAGACATTTCCAGTGTCAACTTCCAGCAGTGGCTGAAGAAGGGCCACAGCACTGGTTTCAGGCTTGCCTGGAGGGCATTTAGGGGGTTTCCTCCCTCCTCCTGCCTTTTAGAAAAAACCCAGCAGTTGCTGTATGTGCTCCTGTACTCCAAACACGGCATCCAACATGCTTGCCATCAACTGACACAGCTGGAACACAAGACCTACATACCCAGCACCAGCCACTGTCATGGGAGAATCAAACAACAGGGAGCTCTCCTACCTTTGTCTGTTCTGGCAATGAACAGATCCAGAGCTTCCAACACATGCATCTGCTTTATCTGGAGAGTTTTGTCAAATACTTGCACTGATGGTTGACCATCTAAAAAAGAAACATACAGATATATTTGAATTCTTGCTATAATTTGCTAGTCACTGGTTTTGACCTATCTCCTTATTGTAATAAAAGTCTCATTTTTACTTATGAGCAAGAAAAACCCTGCACAGAGCTGCTGGCACACCACAGCATCACTGCCAGTGCTTCCTCACGGGAGAGTTTTACCATCGCTGCGGGTAAGATTATGCAACTAAAGGGACCTTCCTTTGGGAAGGTTGAGAATCACCACTGAGAACAAACTTAATTCCTTCAGTTCCAGCAGCCTTATGTGCCACACAGAAGGGGTCAAAGTAGCAATGTCATTGCTATTGAAGAAGCAGGCTTTCATTGTCACATAAGCCTTTGGCTTCACTCTCACTATCATCAAGGGCTAAGGAAACCAGTTAAACCATTTATACACCCCTTGAGCTCAGATATGACTTCACAAGTCTTTTCAGATGGTCAAGCAAAGAACATCTGACATAACAGAACATTCAGAAATCCACATTAACACTGTCTCCCCAATATGGCTTGATTCTGGTGAGAATTTTTGCAACTAGATTACATAAATATCATAAATTCACTTGGGCTGGTAACTATCCCTGAAGGTGAAGACCTACCAACACCTGAACATACATTTTCAAGAGAATGGTCCAATACATAGAAATTGACACAAAAACACTGGATCATTTACTAACCATCTATTAACAAGATGCCAACATCTGTAGAAACCAGCAAGGACTGGCCCCAAGAATCTGCACAGACAACCTCATGAGGAAAATTACTGCAGAAAGACTGAGATTCCCACGGCTATGAAGTAACATAGGGGAAACATATTAAGTACACTAAGAAATACAGATCATACAGACACAGAATGTGATGGACAATGGCAAGTAATAACATGTAAATGCTTTTGGCAAGATACATTTCCAATCAGCATAATTTTTAAAATTTGAAATATCAACATTTAGTTAACTTTCTTGCAGAAAATATATTAATTGGGTTTGGAGACTGGTAATTGTAAGACACACATGCCTGAAACACTGGAATTAAAACACATGCACCTGACACTGACTGCAACCCTGGAAATACTCAGTATGTATTTTATTTTAAAAACCACTGCAGACTTAAAAAAAATGTGTGTACCACTGTGCATATGCAATTTGCTTACATTTTATGGCCCAGTTTGTGATGCTTAGTCACTAGCACTTGGCACAGCTAAAATTGCCTTTCTGTCAAATTGTTCTCTCATTATGTATCCTCTGTACTTACCTCCCAGAGTCTGCCCCTCCTCCCCCAATTTAAATATTAACTGAAGTCTCTGAAATTATAGAAGCTCTTCTGAAGCTTTTGTTTAAGTGTGTTTTGCACCTTTCACTCCCTAATGCCCTTGAAGGAAATCTGGTACTACAGAAAATAAAAACACAACTGGATTTTGTTCCAAACTTGCTACAGAGGTTAAAATAAAATATGATTGTGTATGTGAAATGGCATTTCCACCAAATATTCTCAAATATAAAAATATCCACACTTGGTTTAACTTGAGCAGCACTTCTACCTTCAGGCTCATCCATTATTAATTTGATGCTGGTGGCAGAATCACTTTGACACTATACCTTTCACATTTGCTGCTACAGCAACTAACAACAGAAGCAGATTAACAGCATGCAGAACTGATAAGGAATGCCATACTTGACAGCTTTTAATTTTTTCATAACTCTCCTCAGACAGACAGGTTCACTCACCTCCTTTTTACAAAAGCTTGTGGTTGCCAAGTTAGCTGTGGCATCCCCTTTCACAGTGGTTTTCAATTTCAAAGCCTAATGCAAACAGATATTTTATTTAAATTGAGTTTTAGTCAGCATTACCCAAGCTAAAGACTATAAAGAAAGGACAATTTAGGACTACAAAGTAAGGCCAGTTTGAAATCTCTATCACATATAGAGTAATTAGGAAAGAAGTAGAATTCTGCATATCCTGAACAAAGTCTGTCAAACACTAGATGGCTGCTGGTAACTTGGAGGTTTCTGTACTTTTAGTAAGTATGGTTTAACTTATGCAAAGTTATCAATAAATTTGGGGATTAAAACATTGGTTACTTCTGTGTGAATATTACACACTTCTTTCCTCCCCGCTCTCACACCAGCCTAAAGTGACTAGATTTTCCCAAGTGGCTGGGGGAAAGCTGGACACAGCACAGAGGAGTGGAGCTGTCAGTGCAAGATTGAACAGCACTGAGATTCTTTTCAGTAGCTCTCAAACACCTGTCTCCATTTTCTGTTGGTTCTGGAACTTCTCAGACACCTCCACTCTTCAGCTTACTAACTCAGGTAAAAAAAAATGGGAGGGTGGAGAGCAAGTTTGGGTTTGGTTGTTGGTGGAGATTTTTGTTTGTTTCTTTTTGTTTGGTTGGTTTGGTTTCTCGGTCTGTTAATTTCTGCTAAATTAAACCATCTCAGAAAAGAGGTATTCTTGATATACCCAGCTGAACCATGTCATCAGTCCAGGATCAAGAGGAGACAAGAGGGAAGGCACAGGGGAACTGATGAGTGCAAACACTGTCTTTTTTTTTTTTAAAGCTTTCTGCAATGAAGCAGGATAAATAATTTCTAAGGTATTAAATCTTAGTAAAACATATGGTAGAAATCCATGAAAGATTATGTTTCTCCAAAGCACAAATAAAGGACTGAACACTCTTCTGCTTGGAGGCAGAAAGCATCTGCTGCACGAAGCAGGGAAACACCTGCTTTTAGATTGGATCCTAAGGTGTAATTTTTCACATAGTTTATATTTGTTATCAATATTTGCAATTGTTGTGTGTCCATATAGATATTTTTATTCATATCTTACCTTAACATAGCTTAAACTAATGCAATGCTACAAAAAAAAAAACCCTATCTGAGCACAGTCAGTATTAAGTCCTGTCATAACTCTGCAACCTAATCCCATTCTAAGAAAAGGGGTGACATGGTCTTTGGAAACTCAGGAGCACACCTCCTAAATCGATCCTACCTGACCAAGTCGGACAAACTCTGCTTGCCGAGCTTCTTCTTTTTTCCGTGTTGATTTTGGGGACTCTGGTAACACATCACTGAAGGACCTTCTATTGAGCATGTTCTAAACCAGAAAATGTTTATCTTTTAAACTACATCAAAAGTTTTCATGATCTTTAAATCTGAGTTAACTTAATGCAATATAAATTTTCTTTTTTTTTCCTGTAGTGATGAATCAGCAAACAGAAATTGCAACTCTTCCAATCCTAGAGTGCTTTACTTTCACACCTATCATAGTCTATCACTTATATTATATACACTCATATAAAAAAAACAGAGACATGAATATGTGGACAAAAGAATCACAGCATTCTCCTAGAGATTCTGGCTCCTTGTGGCCTGGATGCACATACACTTTGCTGGATAAAAAAATGGTTGGACAGCCAAGTCCAAAGAGTGGAGTTAAATAGAGTTGAACCCAGTGGGTGGCCAGTCACGAGTGGTGTTGCCCAAGGCTCAGTGCTGGGGCTGCTCCTGTTTAACTAATCTTTATTGATGATTTGGATGACAGGAGAGCACACCCTTAGTCTGCAGATGACACGAGGCTGGGTGGAAGTGTCAATGTGCTTGAGAGTAGGGAGGCTGTGCGGAGGGAACCAGACAGACTCGATTGATAGGCCGAAGCCAACTGTATGAGCTTCGACTAGGCCAAGTGCTGGGTCCTGCCCTCTGGCCACAGAATCCCTAAGCAGCACCACCAGCTTGGGGCAGAGTGGCTGGAGAGCTGCCCAGCAGAGAGGGACCTGAGAGTGTTGGTTGACACCTGGCTGAACATGAGGGGGTGCCTAAAAGGCCAACGGCATCCTGGCTTGTATCAGGCACATAGACCAGCAGGCCTGGGGAGGTGATCACCTCGAGTGTACTCACGTGCAGTTTTGGGCACCACAGCATAAGGACATTGAGGTTCTGGAGAGGGGGCAGAGGACAACTAGGCTGATTAGGGGTCTGGAGAACAGGTCTTATGAAGAGAGGCTGAGGGAGCTGGGGCTCTTCAGCCTGGAAGGCTGAGTGGAGACCTGATCACTCTCTACTGCTACCTGAAAGGAGGTTTGAGTGAGGCAGGTGTTGGCCTCTTCTCCCTAATAACTAGTGACAGGACAAGAGGGAATTCAAGTTGCACCAGGGGAGATTGAGACTAGAGATTAGGAAAAATGTCTTCACTGAAAGAGTGGTGAAACACTGGAACAGGCAGCCCAGGGAGATGGTGTAGGGCTGACTTGATTTTAAAGGTCTTTTCCAACCTTGATGATTCTATGATTCTGAAAGTTTAAGGAGATACATTTAACTAAAAGAAATAAATAGTGGGGATTAATTAGCACCTTGCTAATTTTAGAAGTAGTAAACTTTTTAGTTAGTTCAGAATCATCTTAAGTCTTCATCATCTAAAATGAAGTTACCTCACGGTTGCCCAAGGGTAAAAATGATCCAAATTCACACAGAGTGGAATAAGTGCAGATTTTATGGAACTAGACTAATACTTGTATTTGCACAGCCTAAATTTCCTAATCCCTTGATGCAGGTAAGATTAAGCAAAGTATGAAATTGTTATGCTTCTCCTTACACCTGGTTTAAACAAACACAAGAAGAATCCTATCTGGAAAGGACCATCTGTCAATTTTTATGAAACTGTAAAACAAGTGATATGACAACTGATATTTAGCCTAGCACATGCAATTCAGTGCTTATTAGGATTCCAGTCCTTTAAAGCAACAGAACAAACTATGAGTGAGAACAGGATAGCACAGGAGGGATGCAGACACTTCTGACACTTACCTTGTGTAGATCAGGCATCAGGTCTTGGTATAAAGAGCGGATCAGCATGTCTAGAGTGCGCTGACGTTTTTGAGAAAATGTTGGGGTTTCCAAGGTGGCTTTTTCCCCATTTATTACTAAAATATTATGGAAAAGAAGGTACATTACCAAAATGAAATTTCCCAGCTTCTACTGACTCTAGTTCGCCTCTGTATAAAAAATACCTGTTTTCCATTAGTAATTTGCCTCCTTTTTGCATGTTTTGTAGTGAATTATGATCCCTTAAAAGGAAAAATGGGAGAATTCTACAAGGCATCCTAAATAACCTAATAAATAACTTCTTAACTCATAATAAAATTAAAGACAAAGTGCTAATCAATTTAAGTACCAAACGAATTTAAATATGCGAAATGAGTTAGTAGTAAAGCTCCTGATGGGTAAGCATCTGATTAAAATCATCACAATCAGTTCTCCAAGATTTCTTTCTCATTGATTTAGAAGGCAAGAAAGTGTCTATGAAAACTAGAACTGATCATTACAGAATTAAGAAGTTTTTAAGGGTGCTGAAAGGCCCCTGAGCAGCATGCATTTACAAAAGCTTCTATTTTCAGGTTGTCAGAGCTGCTAGACTAACAACTTCTGTCACTATACATTGAACAGAAATATTAATTCTTTCAGATCTACAAGTATTTTAAGCTAAATATGGCTGCACATTCTGCAAATATAAAAGTCATTATGTAGATAGTAGTCTGACAAGCATAACTGCATAAGTTTTTGGGTTTTTTTTGTTAATTTGACTGGCACAGTTTGATGGAACTGATATCCCACCTAGTGTACAGATTTAACAGGAAAAAATCTGTACATAACAGCAGCATACATTAGAAAATGTGTTTACATTTTAAGCATCATGAATTTACTAAAACACTTATTAAAAAGCATTTTTTAGCAAAAGAAAAACTAACTTACATTTCACTAACACAAAATCCCTGAATTCCTGGTGATTTGTAAACACAGGTGGGGATGGAAGGGGAGGCCCAAAGAGAGGAACACTTTCTTCTGAAAATATTTTCAGCCTATTAAAAGAACAAATCTTTATCTGTATTGAAAGTCACATTCAAAACCCACTGTTTTTACAGACTCTATTCAAAACAGAAGAATGAACTGGAAACTGTCATCTTGGGTAAGAATTCCCATGGGTCTAACAAACAACATTCATGTGGAATTATTAACGAGCAAAATTCTGCTTCCTTCACACAAACTAACACTGGGACACCAAATCTTACAGAACTGTGCAGTTCTACTCACAGAGCAGAGCTTTTAGTGGCACTAGTAAATGCAGTCCTCTTCAATAACACTGTAAAAGGACAGTTCTTTTCCTACAAATTACATTCTCCTTGAAAATTTCCACCTCTACCTATGCATTGTCCAAATGCGAAGTTCTTTCCCCCCAAAACAATGGCTTAAACCAGCTGAATTTGTATCACTGGAATAGCAAATTCATCTTCACTGAGGAAGAAAGAGAACAACTTCCACGACAGCTGGACTTGCTGAGTTCTTTTGATCCAGACAGACAGAATCTGGCATAGCAAAAACTGTGCATGCAGCATGTTCAGCAATCCACAGCTCCTCAAGGTAAGCAATCATTCCTTGGTATTCCAAGTGACAGCCTGCCCAATCTTCTTTGCTTACAGCAGCTAAAGATCTTCTGAGCAGTATGTGCAGCTGACCAGGGTCGCAATTAAGCGTTAAAATTATAGATCTGTCACACCTCTACTGTTATACAAACCAGTCAGAATTTGCTTGCTTAAAAAAACCAGCAGTGATTGACTGGTATCAAGCCAAATGGTTTAGAGTGGATTCATCCAGTCCTCTTTTCATGAAAGCTTAGAATCTGCACATACAATCTGAAATGCAGCATTGCATTTGCATGAATATTGATCATTCTAATAGCAGTTTCACAGATTCAAAACACAATTTTGGAGATGCCCTATGTCTATCTTATTCATCCAGGTAAAAAGTGATCATTTATTGCTACAGAGGGCACGAAATGTTCCTTGGCTAGAGCAGCATGAGTTAAGATGGGGAAAACCACAACAAAACTGACCAAGACAATAAACTTCTTGAGTGACATAGAATATAAAGTCATTCTAAGCAGAAATCCAGTGTCAGACCTCACAGTGGCACTACATATGAAACAAGAAAAACTAGTATCAAAAGAGTATTCTGTTTCTTTTGACTGAAATTTTGGCCAGCTGGGAGACCATCTTCACAAAAATGTAACAGAAGGAACAAGAGTCCATGCAGGCCTAAGGTGAAGGGACAGAAAGAAATGTAATTAAGCCAAGCTGAAATATACAATAATTTATTAATCCTGTCATATATGGTAAAAATACTGTGTGGTGAGCACTATGGGAAGATGTTAAGACTAGCAATATGAAGCAACTAAGGAATAAGATGGACTAGTAAAAGCAGCCAGTTATTCAGAGAGACACAGACAAATTTAACTTATTTCCTGCTACTATTTTCTTCCAAAATAAACAGCAATGTTTAGCATTTACCATGGCTAGTCCATCTACTGTTAGCTTACAATTAGTACACCATTCACTCTTCAAAGCTAGTGGGTGATGTATAGCCATGTTTCTGTGCCAAAATAAGAAGAGGAGGAAAGAAGTAACTGAGCTTTCACTGCTCACTGGAATCATGAACATGTTTTGTGCCTCTCAAAACCTGGGAATGCCAAAAAGCAGAACTCATGAGGAGAATCAATTGGAAGAGGGGGGGAAAAAAAATAAAAAAGAAGCAGCAGCAAGAAGATGCTCACAAAATCTTACAGCAAAATGAAGCCACTCCTTATTTAACTGCACTACAGACATTTTTCAAAACAAACCTTAGCTTTAAATAGGAGGGAGGAAAAAAACCACATGTGTAAACTGAAGTATCATGCTGTTGGATTCTTCTCTGGAGCCAGATTTTATGGCATGCTGGAGCAACACAGTAATATAGACTTCTCTGATCTTACTGGATCAAGTTTCTTAGTTATACTGAAAGTTATTTCAAGTGAAAAATCCTTTAACATTTAGGATATAGATATAGATATAGATATATAGATATATAGATATCTATCCTGCTCAATTGAAATGCACATGCCTCAAGCACTCAAGTACATAGACTTTCTACTCCTGCACCTATCTGGCATACATATGTTTTGTCTCATCTCCTACTCCACATCAAGACCAACAAGGATGATGTGAACCTTCTCCTCCACCAGCATGGCCCAAAATAGAAAATCCCAAATATTAAGGGACTCAAAGATAAGAAAGGAGAGAGCACATGTTGATCAGCATGCTCTCTTGAAGAAATCTAGTTAATATTATTCCATTTTCTTCTCACTTTCACATTGTTGTGCATTTCCACACCTGCACTGCAGATGATTTCAAGTAATGTTCACAAATGAGTAAGTGGAGTTGCAGGTGTACAAAATGCACCAAACTCTTACTGCTTTCTAAGCAGGAAGTCTTATTTAGTCCTGTATCTTTGAGACAAAAAACATTCCAGTAACCTATGTTACAGACAGAAGAACAGATTATTAAGATGACCATGAAGATTGCTCAGATTATGAAGTATAAAACCCAGAAGTATAAAAGCCAGAATGTGCAGATGTTTGAATGGCTGGAACCACGTAACTGGATCTGACCAGCAGCTTCCACAGACCATGGCTGGTATCAATGGTCTGTACTGTGCACTGAGGGAGAGGCTAAAAGAACACCTTCTACACTTGGATTTCTTAGCTGTTAAAGTGATATGGGTTGTTCAAAAAAAAAGCACTAGAGCCAGGTGATGGGTTCCAGGGATACTGTCAGTCTCTTTCACAATCTGCCTGAGCCCTCAGGAGTTATGGAATTGTCAAGAAAGAAGGAAGCAAAACAAATCTGCCAAAGAACCCTGCACTGCCAGAAGCTGTTTCCAAGCTCAGCTTCCTTCTCTGCACTACAAACTAATGACTATTTCACCTCAAAGGAGCAGACACAATGCTGGCAACCTTCAGCTTCATCCTGCAAATGCAGGGTAGAATATTTTTCAGTTTAAAATTTTGAAAAGCAGTAACTCCTGTCATGCAGGCTCACACATCTATTAGAAACTTGCCTTCAAATCCTAAACACATCGACTTCCCCCTGCATCTTGCAAAGTTTTTAGCTTTGAGTGCAGAAGACATTACATACATCACAGTTTGAGGCCTAATTTTAGTTTCATGCCTTGAAGTTTCCTTTCTAGTGCTGGATAAACCAAACATTTTAGTTTCCTGATATAAATCCTTCAGCCATGAGAGACTTCAGGATCAGACATGGCAATGATTTCAAACATCAGGCAGGTACCCAAAAGTACCAATTCTCTCCCAATTCTGTGTAACCTATCTTAAAGTCCATGACAGCACACTTTAAATATAAAAAGAGATTACTACAGACATTGCTGGTACTTTGTAAACAAGAAATAACAGTAGCAAATCTGCACCCTATACTGAGAACTGCAGTGCACACTATTAGCTAAAGAGTGGTTCTTCTCTTTCTCTTCACTACTCATTCAATGTGAAGTTATTTGTTACAGTCAGCACCTACCTGTAACTATCATTCTGCTTATTATATCTCACTAAGGCAAAAATATCTGCCATGCAGTTAAGGAAGTTAATCCAGTACTAATGCAGCTCAGATGTATTTTAATACACTTTTTTTCCCCCTGCCAGCAGAGTGCAGTTTTAATAGAGGTAAAATATATTAATCAATGTAAATATATAAAATATTCTAGACTATACATGTTCTACTGTTTGTAAAGGAGGTCCCAACCAAAATTTTGTATTTTATCAACAGCTTTAAAATGAGCTAGTACCACAAATACAGACTTCTTACCATTATATGAAATGTATAACATGCTATGTAGTTTTATGTTTTGTGTGTTTAATAGACTTGCAATTAAAAATCCTTTCAGTTGATAAACTTTACTTATACTAAAACTTGCACTGAAGAAAAGATTCCAATGAAATAATTTAGCAAACAATTCTAAAAAAAAAGAGAGTGGAGACTTTAAAGTGCAAATACACAAAATTGTGTTACTCATCTTGATTTGTAGATTTGGCCAAAATATCAATGAAATCCTTATGGTTACAAGTTATTTTTCTTAAATCAATTACAGGTTTCTTGTTTTGACAGACTTCCTTAACACTGTCTCTAAGTTTTCTGTCCTTACAAACAGTGTCAAAGTGTAAGTCTGACAAACTTCATTGGCTGTATGGGTTTCTTCCAGACAGAATGAAGAGACTTTTGGCAATCATACAATAAAAAAAAAGACTTATGATGGGTTTAGATTATTTCCACATTAGCATCCAGTACTATTTAAGATGCTTGAGAGACTGTTGTCTAGTCTCTAACTGCAGTTCTAAAAGAGGCACAGATCTCCTCTCAGCCCAGGGCCATATCTACCAAACCTGGATTGATACATTTGGACAACTAAACTGGTGGTGGACAGCTTTACTTGGGTTAGTCAGTCCTATCACTGAGATGACACATGGCAAACCCTTACAGCAGCTGTACAGGACACCACAGTGGGATACTTATATGCTAGTTTTTCTGATTGCAGAAGTAACAAAAAAGGGGTGTTCTGGTTTGTGAGACAGTAACAAGTGCTCCTACAGATTCAGAGAGCTTTGAGACATCTGGCATAGATCAATGTCAACTCCCAGTTTTCTGGCAGACACCTTTATCCTTTGCTACTGTCAACTGAAATGATCAGGAAGGTGATATGACTCCATTGATCAGCTCTGGACTACTTGAAGCTAAAAGATAACTCAAAGTGCTTACTGCTTAGGGCACATCTGCCCCTCCAAACCAATGTGTCACCAAGGACAGCTGAACCTCAAAAATGTTTGTCAGAAATTGAAAAGAGTAGGGTCTACCAACTGCATCAGAGTAAGTCTTCCTAACAGCAAAAAGGGAGTAATCATTCCTTTTACCAGCACTGACACTCTGATGAAGAGGTACATTGACTTGGTAAACATTTCTTAGTAACATTTAGGTTCCTCTGGTATCTAAAGGTTGGTTTGTTGTTTTTTGTTTTTTTTTTTTAAATTGTGGAATTATTTTTGTTTTAGCCACTACTTCCATTTAAAAAAAAGTAAAACAGGTTAATATTAAAAGCTTAAATCTAAAATGTAAGACCAGCCATGGATGAAACTACCAAGAAAGTTTTGAAAACAGTCAGCCTGAAAACTAACTTTGGAAGGCATAAGCTTTGTGAACATTGTTAAAAACTCAGCAACAGAGCATGGGTAGAATGAAGTTCTTCTTTCATCTATTTTTCTTCTTTCCATTTAATCTAGCCTAAGATAGATCACATTGGGATACACAAATGACCAGTGTGACTCAATAATAATCCCAAGCAATTGGCAGCTCATTTTGGGAATCATGGTCCTCACAATGTTTTCAACCAAATGTTTGGATAACACAGACTGCCAAAAATCTGGAGAATATGTGGTCTATGGATTGAAATATATGAGAAATATTGATCTCAAATACATATATATCAAAAATAAACACCATCTAAGCATCAGAAGTCAGTATTCAGTAGGTCATGCCAAATTAATTCACATCACTAACAGAAATATATTAATGAATTTATATTTTATGAAAATGTATGAAATCTAATTTGTGAAGTGATCAAAATAGATGCCTTCAATTAAAAATATGACTTTAAAATCACATTCTTGCTTTGACCTTATCTTCTAAGGGGTTCAACATAAAAATTGTTTTATGAGGCAGACTTGGAGACTCCTAGCCAAGCAGCTGAAGGTAAGAATGCAAGAATGCAACTTTCTTTCTGGAACAGTTTTTCACTTCCATAAACAGCATGCAGGAAGGACTTAGGGCAGAATTAAAAGTAATACTGATCTGTAAAAAAAAAAATAAAAATAAAGGTCACTAGAAAATGTAAGGAAAAAGATACGCGTAAAATGAGAGCGAATCATGGATGGCTTGAATGCTGGAGAGGACTCTTCACCTTCCTGAAATATGATAGTGACAATATCATTTCCAATATGTCTCTTCCTTTCTACCTGGAAAGAAAAAAAAAAAAAAAAAAAAAAAAAAAAAAAAAAAGGGGGGGGGG
>VXBZ01006463.1:379810-434307 GCA_013399135.1 Heliornis fulica
AAAGATGACACAATGACTTAAAAGACATAAATAAATACCTTAACAGTTCTGTGAGAGAATAGTTAAACAATATTCCTAAACAGATAAATGATGGTCAATATGACTGAAGCAAATATAAAATTATTTAACTACAAGCAAGTAAACTTAGCAATGCCATGGTGTGTACACAAGGCAGCTGCTAAAAAAGCAGCTAATGCATCTTTTTAAGCTAGCAAAACATTCATAATTTCCATAATTAATATTTACAAATTGGACACGGGACACCTGGCATTCCAAAAAAAGCAAATCCACATCTTGAAATAAAATGAAAAACATCCTGACACTGAGTTATTCTTTAAAAACAATAAATATCCTGATTGGCCTCTGTTTTCTGCTTTGATCTTGTCATCAATCCAAGGCAAAAGCATGAGAAAACTGACATGGAAAAAAATAAAAAAGGACAATATAATTAAATCATCTTATTATTATACATGATATATAATTATTGCTTAAATAAGAAAGAATAAAGCACGTAAATTATGAGTAATTTGGGGTAAATCATTATGGGTGTGTGATGGATAGGTATAAGCACATATAGGCTTATAAAATATTTTTTTAATCATGTAATTCATAGAAAGGTTCAAGCAATGGATGAGAGCACATTTGAACAGGTACCCAAGGATGCAGCTCATCCATCTAGGAGAGGACAACAGCAGTGCTTTAGAGCAAACACACCAAGCTTGCTGTTACCACGCTCACAGGGGTATTTCTTTCAAGCTACACAAATGGCTACCTGAGTATGAGTTGTGTCTAACATACATGAGCACTCTGACACTTCACACACAAATCTAATCTCCAACCTTCCTAAATTCTTCAAAGGAATGATAATTGCAGCAGTAAATTAGCAAAGTTATGAGTAACAGAATGCTCAATCACTTCTCAATTTTTACCTTCTTCACAAGTGTACTACAATGAAGACTGTATTAAATTTTCAGCATTAGGTATAACATTGAGGGGAAAAAAATAACAAAAATCTTAAGATTTACATTTCTAAAATAGTGATGGGGGAGGGTGGTTGGGTGGAGGGAGGGAAGAGAACCATGTACCTGCTGCTTGTTCTCTCTAGAATATGGTAGCATGGTTGAAACATGAAACATAATTTCATGCCCTTGAAAAACTGTATAGATGGAACAGGTTCCTGTTGTATCATCTGCAAGGGAAGACAACATTCTTAGCAGTTCTTTAAGTTTTGTAAAGATCAAAAGATATTTCAGGTCCTTCTACCACACCTTCTTTAGTCATCCTTTTTTCTGGTCCATTTTGGAAAACATCCATGCTGCATGTTTTATGTTGGGTCCAAACCTGAGTTCACAACCTAATCTGCATATTCACACATTTGAAACCTATGAAGTCCATCATCCAGCTTCCTGAAACCACACACTGTACTTCAAGCCACGATGCCCTACTATCACGAGGACAGTAACATGTCAAATTGTTCTTCACTCCACTCCAATATATAATGAAACTGTTCACCTTGAAAATACAGGTCATAAAATACTTTTTTTCATAGAATCACACAATGGTTTGTGTTTGAAGGGACCTCAAAGATCACCTAGTTCCAACCCCCCTTGGCATAGTCAGGGACACCCTCCTCTAGCCCACCACCCTCACAGGGAAAAATGTTTTTCTAATATCTAAAGTAAATCTATTCTCTTTCAGTTTAAGGCCCCACTGCATACACCCTGATGAATAGTCCCTCTCCATCTTTACTACAGGACCCCCTTCAGGTTTTGGATGGGTGCTCTAAGATCTCCCTGCAGCCTTCACTTCTCCAGGCTGAACAAGCCCAACTCTCTCCATAGCAGAGGTGCTCCACAGTCCTGTGACCACCTTCATGACTCTCCTCCAGACTTACTCTAACAGCTCATTGCCTTTATTGCACTGGGAACCCCAGAGCTGGTCACAGTACTCTAGGTGAGGACTCCCAAGAGCAGAGTATGGAGACAGAATCACCTCCCTTGTCCTGCTGATCATACTGTTCTTGATGCAGCCCAGGACATGGTTGGCTTTCTGGGCTGGAAGCACACACTGCTGACTCATGTTGAACTTTTAATCAATCAGCACTCCCAAGTCCTTCTCCTCAGGGCTTCTCTCAATCCATTCTTTGCCAGCCTGTAGTTGTGCTTGGTGTTGCCCCAGCCCCTGTGCAGGACCTTGCACTGGGCCTTGATGAACTTCATGCAGTTTGCATGGACCAATCTCTCAAGCCTGGCCAGGTCCCTCTGGACAGCATCCCTTCCCTCCAGCATGCTGACCACACCACATAGCTCAGAGTCATCAGCACACTTGCTAAGAGTGCACTCAATCTCACTGCCCCTGTTGCCACCAAAGATGTTAAACAGCACCAGTCCCAATACCAACCCCTAAGGAATGTCACTTGTCACTGATCTCCACTTAGACATTGACACCATGACAGTCCATCCAGTTCCTTATCCACTGAGCTGTTCATCCATTAAATCCATGTCTCTACTATTTACAGACAACCAGATATTGTAGGACAGTGGTAACCCTTTGCACAAGTCCAGGTAGATGATGTCTGTCACTCTTCCCTCATCCACCAATGCTGTAACCCCATCTTAGAAGGCCATCAAACCTGTCAGGAATGATTTGCCATATGTGAAGCCATGTTGGCCATCACCATTCACCTCCATATTTTCAATGTGCCTGAGCATGGTTTCCAGGAGATCTGCTCCATGATCTTGCCAGGCACAGAGCTGAGACTGACCGGTCTACAGTTCTCTCAGTCTTCCTTTTCCTCCTTTTTGAAAAACAGAAGTTATGTTTCCATTTTCCCAGTCAGTGTGAACCTCACCAGACTGCCATGACTTCTCAAGTACGAGTGGCTTAGTCACTTCATCCACTAACTCCCTCAAGACTGCCTCTCATCCAGTCCCACAGACTTGTGTACCTTCAGGTTTCTTAGATATTCTTGAACCTGATTTTTCCCTATAGTGGGAGGTTCTCCAGTCTCACAATCCCTGCCCTTTGCCTTCTGTGACCTGAGCAGTGTGGCTAGAAACCTTGCCAGTGAAGACTGAGGCAAAAAATTAAATCAGTATGAATATATCCATACCCTCAGTAACCAGGTCTCCCACTGCATTCTGTTCCAGTATTTTAAGCTAAGCTGACTTTTTCCCAGTGAAGCAGAGCATTTAGCATGGACATGAGGAAATCTGCTTTGGGACTGTATTATTTCTTATATAGAGACACACACACAATACATGCATCCAACAAGCAAAAACGTTTAGATTGCAGCACCCCAACGTTTTTTGCTTCAGATGAATTCTTACTTTTGGTGTCCAGTCCTCCTCTGTAGCCTGTCCACCCTTTCAAAGTAACTGTGTCACCCAAGAGATGCAAAAATCTTTGAAAGCTTTCACTTCCAGTTTCTACATGCAGGAAGGAGAAACATTTCAACAGAAAAACATATGCAGTAATAGAACACCTATCATAACCACTCAAAATATAGGAAAAGGTTCTGCTCCCAGGACATGAGGACCAAAGTTTCAGCTGAATTACTTTCTCCACATGTCATCCAAGCCTTTACAGAAACAGCATCCCAGCCTTGCAGAATAGTCATCATCACAGAACACTAAACAGTGACCTCTTTTGCTAACTCCAAGGTACTGTTCTGCAAAAATCTAAGAGTGAAAGCACTAGAAACAGCAGTGACTTTTTGCAGGTAACATGAGTTGCCACCTTCAACTGCTTCCTTTTTCCTAAATCTTACATTCTATTGGCTATTTCTAGAAAAGAAACATCAGTATCTTCCAAGTTATAATAACGTGTTTCCCACAGAAATAGAAGATTCTGCAGTAAAATCTTTCAGTGAACATGAACACAAAAACCTAACAAACCTACTGCTCCTGTTACCATACCTCCCTTCTGGCTTCCATGAAGTCATTATCCTACATTTATTTATTCAGATGAAAAAAAAATTAAGAAAAAGGTGAAAAACTCACCATTGCTGAACATTTCATCATCTGTAAGCTGTCCATCTTTAGCATAAAGGACTCCAAATTTAAAATTTACAGATCCCTGAGAAATAAAACTAAGTATTATATGATAAAGTAACCAAATAAAAGACTTTAAAATGTTTTCTCTAAGGACTTCTATATACATACCTCTGCATACATCCCACACACAGGAATATACATTTCATACCAACTCCATTACATGCTCAAGTAGTAGACACCTAATAATTTACATTTTATCACAGATTATGAATTTAATGATATACAGAGTTGGTGATCTATTAATATCATGATCTATATATTACCTTGGTGCTTAAAATGATGATTTTTTTTTTGCATTGCAAAGAAATACTACATTTTTTACTGCAATAAGCAACTCATCTCTAGGTTGACATAAGCGTGACAGTGCAAGTATTTCGAACGCACAGCTGTACTCGTGGAACAGGTCTGTGAGCTAGGAGCGGTAAGTTTACATTTACCTCTTGCTCTTCAAGAACCAATAAATCCTGTAAACAAAACAATAGCTTTAGCATACTGGTACTGAAGGTAACACAAATAAAACTGTAACATCCTTGTACATTTAAGTTTTGGGTTGAAGTGACTAATTCAACAAGTTTACACCATCTAACCCTATTCATCATTCTTATCCTGCTAAGGGGCTAAAGAAACAAACTAGTAGTATTTATAATGAATGACTATTTTTTTTTCCAGCAAATAATAAAGAAAAATAACCAGACATAAAAAGTAGTCACCTCCTACCTTTTGTATCTCAGGATGAAAAATTTCCCTTGGGCTCTTCTCAAATTTGTCAAGATTCATAGCACTGAAATGCAAACAAAATACTCAGAAGAGCAAGTATACACTTCAACATTAAACCACTGGTTGCAGTTAGAACTGTTTTTTTTTCCAAAGAGTTTCTCTCTCTTACATGGAATGTTTTGTGGAATAGCTATTTCCTTCCCACATTAAACTCCAAGAATTCCTAGACTTCTTTTAGTTTTAAAAAACTACTAAGACCCTGCACTGAGATTAGATTTAAATTTCCTGTATTTGCTTATAAAGCACAGAGCTTTAATCCATCACCCTTCACTTTGGCTTTATATGTAATCACCATGAGCATTTTAGGAGGACTCAATAACCTATTTTGTAAGCTTTTCTGCTCTCTGTTCTAAAATGATTCAAGGCAAATCAAATTACAAAAAAGCAGTTCAGCATCAAATTCACACGGCAAAGATCCACAAACAGATCAGAAAGAAGTATTTAAATAAGAAGTGAGATCAGATGCTTAAATAAACAGAAATACCCTCACTCATTTTTCTGCATTTACTATAATTTTTGCCCATTTACTCCCCCCACCAGCATCAATTTATAGAACCCCACAGCATGTCAGAGTGCCAAAAGCAGTCTGTCTGGGGCACAATGAACTGAGATGTGAGATTTTTGAGAAAGTTATTTGTAAATACATACCTTAATATAGATTTCACTGATAATGTTTTTGTGGGACTATAAGGGAGACATATTTTCTGAGTGCCCTATAAAGAAAAAAAAAGCTAGGAGATATTACAGGACATACTGACTTCTTCTGTACATTCAAATAGGCTTATCAGTAAAAATAACCAAGTAAAAAAACCCCAAAGAACAAAACAATGCTAGTTTTACTTGGCCATATTTCCTACTGATCCTGGAAAACAAAACAAAAAAAACAACCCCAAAAAACGTGAATGTGTAAAGTCATGGATGGTAAAAAATTATTTTGTAGTCTGGAATGTGTAATGAAGGCTGCTGAAACTAATGAAACCACTATCACAACTGTCTCTTAATGTTGTATAAAAAAATCCTAAAAGCAGTAAAAAGTCATCATCTGATTTGATCTCAGGGCATAATCAGGAACAATTTAGGCAACACTTTTAAAAATAACATAGAGTTGCAGGCAAGAACACTTAAAAAAGTTTCTGGCATCACAAATTTCTGTCAAAGTTTGGCTAGTTTAGTTTTATCTGCTAAGATAAAACTCCATGCTGTTACTGCTTAAAATGAAAAACTGAAATTCTGAAGCAAGTAAAAAAGCATATGATGACCATATCCAAAGCAAAAAATAAAGCAGTTAAATATTTGTTTCTTACTGTTTTTCTCCAGAGTATTGAATGGTACTGAGGAACACGCTGATTATTTTCATCTGACAGTACAACAGACAGAAAGAAAGGGTTCTTCTCTGCATCTGTACCTATATAATTCTGATGAACTGTTAGGGAAAAACAAAAAGCATTGTAAATCATAAAAAAGACACACACAAATGCATGCTTGCACACACAGAGACATCTGTATAAATGTGTAAATATATGCATTGACACATTAAAATATGCAATTATCTAGATAAATTTACATATAGATGTGTTAAAAAACCCCAAGAGACAGGTACTGCCTTCAAGGCCAAGAAGCGTTTCAAAACATCCTTTTTTAGTAGCAGGTGTTCCACTGCTTACAGAAACACATCCTCTGTTCTCAGGTTAAAAATACATGAAAATATAATTTGTTTCATTACAAGACAGAAAATGTAGAAAAAATATAGCATTAATTTAATATTAATATATTTCAGTAACAGCAATTCAAAGATACATTGCATTTTCATTGAACAAAATTGAAATCCATTTGCAAAAAGATAATTACCTTTTCCTAAAAAATATTTTAAATACCATCTTGTATGATACTCTGGGTTTTCCAAATGCACATCTGTTCTGTGCCATGTACCTGGAGTGCAGTCTGTATACTGAAACAGAATTGGGAGACTGTTAGATCAAATGCCAAAGAGGGGGGACAAGAAAAAAAAAAAGAAAAAAGAAGAAAAGGAACATAATATAGACAAAAGCCAAACAAGAGTGGCTGGTTCAACAGAAGAGTTTGATCTGTAGAGTGTTTTTAAAGCAAGGGTTCATTCTGAAGTCAGCTGTTGTGCAGCTGGAACTAAATCCTCTCCTTTTTTTTTAACTCCCCTCTTTTCTTTACCTCTTACTTGAAGTTAAGCATAGCTGCCAAAGGACAACTAAGTGTGTGTGTGGGGTGGAAACGAAGCTTTAACCTCATCATACCAATGAATAAACATAAAAACATAAAGATCAGCTTGAACATAGTAATACCAACAGGACACCCATGTAAAGTGATGTAATAGAGATTGCTAAGCGTTATCTAGAAGCTAGGAGAGGCATCTTCCCTCTAATGTGTTCAGGTGAGCATAACATTACCAAAACCAACCAAAACACTGGTTTTCCCCTTAATAAAAACTAGTCAAGATTGCATACTGTTGCAACAAGAGCTAAGCTAGACTTTGAGGGGGGAAAAAACCCCCACTGTCTCCCTCCTCTTACCTTCTTCTAGTCTCACATTATTTAGCATTTTTCAAGTCCTCTTCCTTAGAAATTGACTGTTGCAAATACATCATTCAGTAGTGAAGAGTAACTGAAGCTGAATTACTTTTTCATCTTTCTATCTTTAGCCACTTACCTCACCAGAGGAACCGTTTTCAACACGGAAACGTCCAGCTCTTTGAATGGCTCCATCAGCATCGCTAGATATAAGCTATAAGAGAGTTTAAGACACAGGTTCTAGCTCCAGAATCAGCTGTATGATCAGCAATCAAAGCTTACTATGGTTTCTTCATTTTACTACCCACAGAGAAGGGATCAGCACTGATATTACCAATCTGAGTGCAGAGTTGGAACACCCTAATTACAACCCTAAGGAGTCACGAGTGGGAGAGCCTTTCACTCTTTTGATAGATCCCAGCACTAATTAGAATTTCTCCTCTCTCAGATTTTGCCTGCACCATAGAATGCTTACAGAGGGCCTTATCCCCATTCCAAAAATTGATCACTGAGCTTGCTTTAATAATAAATAAAAGGTGGAAATAATTGAGCAATTCAGATGCTGCTGTGGAAAATATTAGGTCCAATACTAAACATTTAGATATTTTAAAGGGCAACAAGCTCCTTTATATGCTTGTACTCCAAAAGATAAAAAGAGACACTTCCATACAGTACTAGCAGAATTTTAAGAAAGCCAATTGAAAGACAAGACCATGTGTGTGAGCTTCCTGTGAACTTACAATTACTGACAATTTTTGTCTTTCCTTGGAAAAGAAACTAAGTGCTAGTAAAGAAAAAGCATCTTAACAGAAAGCACTTTCTGCTAAGAGAAGTTCACTTTTTTTTAAATTAAAATACAACATCTAATACGTAGAATGTATGGGAAGAAAACAATGACATCTGGTGTTTCTGCAATACAACTTCCAGCAACTAACTCACCAATTTATACATATATTCATAAATATACTATCCAAGAATTTTAAATTACAGCTACAGCTAGCAGAAAGTGAACCATTTCTTCCCATGGTAAGAGAACTGGAGTTCTCTTTACCCCTTTGCACTTCTGTTTTCCTATAAAGTCTATGTAATTCCATTATGGCCTGACATAGTGCTGTTTTCACAACAGAGAAGAAATTTCTATGTGAGAAAAAGATGAAGCCCCAATTTAACCTTCAAATTTAAAGAAAATGAAGAATAACTGACAGATTTTAGAGAACAGTTTTCAATATGCTTATTATGACTAGTTCTTTTAGTTTTAAACCCTCACCCATTACCTGAGGCATCTGTGCATAAAACCACATACACACGTATATACGGACACACAAACATGCACACAGTTTTTAACTCACATAACTGCAAGTACTTCATCAAATACTACACTGATATTTTGCAATCTTCAGCTTATAAGAGGGGAAAAAATACTTCATTTCCAACTGTGAGTAAACACAGTATTTATATAACACTTCCTGCCCCATTCTGATGAAATAAATAAAGTAGTAAAAGTCTTTTCTAGCACAGGTCTAATATATCTATTCTGAAGCCTCTTTTTATTGTTCTTTAACTTTCAAGTCCAGCTTCGAAAGCACATTTACCAACCCAGAACTCTTTTTCTTTAATTATTTTTTTAACCTGGAAATGAAAAGAATTTGAGCTCTGCATCACAGCTCAGCTAAAATCAAAGGACAGGCGACTGAAACTTACAAGCTCCACAGATCCGTAATGCTTTCTGCTAAACTCTCCACGTCTGCAACCCAGATCTTCAGAGACAGAGCTGGAATAGAAACGCTTCATCAGTGAACACAAGTCAACCAGCCTCAGATCTCCTGCAACACTGTGCCCTGCCATTACCAAGGTTCGCAGTGCATGAACTCATTACTGCAGGGAGCATCCTTACAACGTGCACAATCTCTAGCGGCCACTGCAGCCTGGCTTTCGTATTACCCCCAAGGAAAAGAAACGTCTGTGTCCTGACTGGAAGCAGAAGCTATGATTAAGTATTTTGTCAGGATGCCATCAGAGGTCCAAAGTGGGTGAATCTGAATTCTGCACTTCACCTAAGGGAACAAAAACCTACAGCAGACTTAATGCCTCCAACAGGACAACTGCACTACGCTCAAAATAAAGACAAAAGTAAAGACATCAGATTTCTTCTTCCCTTCCAGGTAGAAAGAAGAGTTCCCACGTTCAATTTTGTTCAGGCTGAAAGTGATCCTTTGCCTCTTCATGCATCTCAGAAAGAACTTGGAAAGTTTACTTAAAACTTAAACAATAATAACTCATCAAATGTAATTTTTACAGTTCCTGCATCTTGAGATTTTTTTTGAATTCTTATTTACTTCTACCAAAAAAATCAGGTAATTGTGGCAGTGCTAGCATTTTTCCTTTTTTTCTACAAAATTAATTTCTGTGGATAGGTGTGCTAGTTGCCTTAGAAACCACTGTAAAAGCAATTCCGATCAAAGAACACTTGTCACTGTCAGTACTAGTAGCAGAATGTTATGGTAACAGCAGTTAAGAGATTTTGCTGTCACTGAGCTCTGGAATTCAGTCTTTGATCAAATGAAGAAATGTAATATAACAATTCAAGGAGTGGGTAAAAAAAATAAAAATTTCAACAGGATTCACTAGCACAATAAATCTTTTCAAGTCTCAAGAAAGCCAGGTCAGTGTTTCGCACATCTGACAAGTGCAAACACAAATACATTACAAATTAGAAAGTCACCACAAAGAGCATCTAGCCTACCATGTTTTAGCAGAATCATCTCCACCTGGAAAATTATTTAGAAGCTTTCATCAGATCATGCAACAGGTCCTCAAAGCAGGAGGAAAAGCAAGATAATGTTTATGAAACTGATCTACTTTCTGCCTGATGGCAAAGCTAACCTTAAAATGCATGAAACTAGAGGAAAACACATGGTGAACCACCTTCATGCAAAGCCCAGGGAGTCACAAAGGCATTTTAGAACTAGATGCATTCACACAAACTAAGTGCTACACCTTAATCTGGTGATATTTCAGCTGAGTGAAAGCAAAACTCTATCAGGAAAGGCATCTCGAGATCTTATTAATGCTGCAGAGAGAAAGTAGCTAACAAAAAGCTTGAGAAAGTAAAATATGGGAAGAGTATTCAAAACTAAACATTGTATAACTAAGACATAGATACAGGTATACGACATGTGAATGTACTAATGTAACAAAATATGGGTTACTGAGTTAAAGGAGAACACAGCACAAAAGCCATTTATTCAGAAATACAAAAAGTCAAAATGTGTATTAAGGCATATACCTGGCAAGGCAGTTAAAGAACCTGGAAAGCAATGTCCAAAACATGGTAGCAGACTTCAGAGCAGACCAGATACATTGAACTTAATTAAGATACAGCCCAGCAACTACTGCAGCAACATTTCCTTAACAGAGTCACAGCAAAACAGAAGATAAAGTGAAGTGCAGAGTAACTTTGGGTTCTACCACACAAATCCTTTTATTTTTTCTCTTCAACATGGAAAGACTATTATCCTCCATGCTCTGTCAAGTGTACTCAGTATTTCTTCTAGTAAAGTTCTAGACCCCAATTAGCTCAAATAAAGGTTCACCATAAAGACTTTCCAATGTCCAGGAAAGACAAGATGTTCAAGGACACCATCTGATCCACAAACTCACAAAGCTCTTCACAAATGGTGTGATGTCTACCAAATCATGTTCTTTTACCACATAAATCCATCCTCCATTCCAGATTCTCAACAGAAACCTTTTAACCTTTCATCTAAACAATCCCAGTATGGGATATATTTACTTATTTAAGTATTTCCATAACGACAAGCCACAAATTAGCTGCCTTCAAGAAGCACTCCAACATTTTGCATTTCATCAACTTTGCTGGCCGCAGAATGACAGGGTGCAGGGCTGCTTCAGGGTTGTCACCAGACACGATAGACACAAGGACAAGCACACAGACAGTAGCCAACTGCAGCACAGATGAAATAACAAGGAGAGAGCAGTGCCACATTCTACAACGAAACCAGCAAAGGCCTTGCCCTACTGTTATCAGGTTTCTAGAAGAGTTACCACAATACCACAGCCAACCTCCAGTGCAATCCCACTGTTACAGACACCTGTGGCAACACAGGTGAAAAAGACACAACATCCATGCATGTCTTGTAAGGTGAACCCACAGGACTCCATTCCAGACCAAATACCAAATATCTATCCCTACTAAGGCTACTGAGATTCAGAAATGCAACAGGACGGGGCATATTTATCAGATGACGTAGAGGAGAACACCAAGAGCAAGCCAGTTTAATGGAGGAAATAAACTATTTCCTTAGACCAGGTGATATAGATGGAAAAGACAGACAAGCTCAGAAAAAGTGTCAGAAAAAGCATTAAGAACAGTTTGTGCACCTGGAAGATTTATGCTCCTATCCTCTCCACAAACTACACTGTCTCTTAAATCACATCCTTTGGTATCAAAACCATTTTTCCAACACTGTCCTCACTATTAAAAAAACAGATGTATATCTAAGGAAAATGCTGATTACAAAAACAGCACTTTAATACTTATCCACTTCCACCCCAATTCAGCACAAATAAAACATACCTAACTTTTAAGCACCCTAGTGGCCCTTTTAAGAGTCTGAATTATACCCAACAGTTAATCTTTGCTTCTTCTCAATCTAACCATATCATACCAAGCACTTAGAGCAGAATCTCACACCAACATAAACACTACATAGACAACCTTGTGAAAATTAAGCATCTTAGCTTATGCATAGGTATGACTTCTATTACTGTGCTATTTGCATAAGCACACATATTCCCCAATGAATTCTAGCCTGCATACCTCTTTGGCTCCCCATTCTTGGTTACCAACAAGACCTGTACTCTCCACCTCTGATATATCAAGTATAAAAATTTGCATTTTTATTTAATATTTTATTTTATATTAATTTTATATTAAAAATTAATTCATTTTCTTGAATGGATTACATCTGTCTCCAGATCAACCAATCAGAAAAACACCATTGCTCCAGTTATGCCAGTTTTAAAAGTTTTCATCCTATTAAGATGAACTTCCAGCACTGAAATCTTTAGATTTCCAGTGGCTGAGACCAGTTTGGCTTAGCTTTTTTTTTTCTTTTACTGCTAAGTGTTGTAACATGTTTATTCACATGAAAAGGAAAAAACAACCCAAAACAAACCAAATCAACCAAACAACCCAAACCAAAACAAACCAAGACCTTATACCACCAGCACCCAGTATGCTCCACCTCCCACTCCTATTCGTTTGGCAACGCGGGTGCTGATGTATAAACGCACAGCACCAAGAGAGGCCCAGCTTCCTTCCATTCAAACAGAAGCTCCTGAGAACTTTAACGGGCAGTCGAACACCACGAGTTTAAACGCACCGGTTTATCTAAATTCAGAGATGCACTGTTAGGACCCCAGTGTCGAATCACAAATGCTGTCTTTCAGGACCACGGCGCCACAGAGCAGTCAGCCTGGTGGCGGGGAGGGCAGTGACTGAAGGGTGAGTTTGCAGATTGCCGCTGCCAGCAGGCCCCTCGGGCTCTCTGGTCTCCTTACCACCCACATCTCCGCTGCCTGGCTGATGTGTCTCGCCGCCGAGGCGGGCACAACCGCTCGGTAACCGCAGCTGCTGTCCCAGCGGGACCCGCCTGGTAACGCGGCACAAGCTGCGGGATGGACTCTCAAGACGCTCGCCCAGCTCCGCCCACGCCACCTGCAGCAGCCCCGAAGGAGGCGGCCTGCAGCTCCGGGACTCCTCTGGCAGCCCCCCCAGTATCCCGTCCCGTTCCCCCGGTCCCCCACACGCCCTACCGCGGCCGGGGGGGAGGAAACACAGCGCCGCCTCTCCGCGTCCAGCGCGGGCCCGCACCGCTCCGCGCCCCGCCCCAGCACGGCCTCCCACCCCGGCTCCGGTACCGCTGAGCGAGGCCGAGGAACCGGGTGGAGGCCGCCTCTGCGCCGCTCAGCTCCATGAGGGCGGCCGGCCGATAGGCCTCACCCCTCCGGCGCCGCTCCCGCCGCTCCGTCCCGCGCGGGAGAGGCGACGGGAGCTCCGCGCGCACATCCCGCTCCCCCGGCGCACGGCCGCCGCGCGCCCGCCCGGCCCGCGAGCCACTCAGCCGCCGCGCAGCCGCCAGAGCCCGCCGGGAGCTGTAGTCCCGGGCCGCGAGGGGAGCGAAGGGGTCGGCTCTGTAAACGCGGGGAGGTGACGATGCCGACTCCCGTGAGGAGAGTCCCGGCTCCCGGGGCCGGCTGCTGTCCGGCAGGAGCAAAGCCCTGCGCCAGCTCTCCGTCCGCCCGCGGTCTCTGGCGCGTTCGAGAAGTCGCTGCGGCGGCATCAGTAAAAGCACGAAAAAATGTTTCCCCGACCTTCTCGCTACAGCTCGGGGTGTGACGGACAGCGGTCACCTCAGGGCCCGACAGCCCGACAGTTCAATCGCAACTGGCCAGCAGGCTGAAACTTGACTGGGGACGGAACGACAGCCCCATTCTTGAGCAAAGTCAAACAGCCAGAGTGGACGTGGGCACAGTCTTTGGCACCAGCCCACTTCATCCCAACCGGGCTTAAACAATCTCCACCTCTTGAGGTTATGGGTAACAAACCAGCAGCGCTCTCAAGCGCACGAAGCTCGTTGCTCTGTCTTGTGCTTGTACACAGGTACACTATTGTCCTCTACCTTTTCAAGAGGTGAACGTGCTCTGGGCTTCTCACATAAACCCCGGAGTAAGGTTTGAACTCCCACGCTGGGAATCAAAGCATGGCAAGGTGACCAGAAGTATTTTGATTATATGAAGACTTATTTTAAAACTATTCAGTAGGAGTCGAAACCAGCATCACAATCAGCTATTACAACTAAAGACGAACCAGTCTTTTGCCAGCGTAATAACTTGTATCTTGGATAATCATAACTCGTATGACTACTCTGGATAGACAGACTTCCTCAGTGATGCAATTGTTCGTATGTTTTGTCATCAACTGCACTGCATCACTGTCTACTATTAACCACACAGTAATAGTAAATTGTAATGTGTTACTACATGGTGTGATTGTGTATGTATTGTCTTTCTTTACAACAATTATTACAAAATAGTAACTTCAGGCAATATACTAAAACTCTAATTTGAGGTTTGAATTTAATGAAAAGCTTCCCTAGCACTAAAAGACTGTTCAATTCCAAGAATTCATATTAATTCATTCTGGGTTTCTCTGTTTATTCTGCCAGCCACTTGAGAATGAGGAGTAACACAAGGTGCCAAAGGACACCCATTACGCAGCAGAAGCCACGAAAGAGCAACTTTTAATTAATGCTGATGTGGGCTGGACACAAGCTGCCAAAAGAATTCTGCCAGGTATTAGCCTCTCCTTAAAGAATTCAGACCACCTAGGATGCTAGAGCTTGTTGGTTACCACTCATCTGAAGCTTCCAACATATGACACCTAGGGACTGCTTCACGATGGAGCCTCTGGCAACAATTCCGTCTAAATGAGTCTGTGCCCTCCATGAGTTACTCCTCCTACATCACTGCATCACCTTTTGCTGTCAATTCTGCCATTGCATTTGAGGAAGTCACACTAGCAACTGCTCAATAAAATAACCTAAGGTTAAAGAAAAAAAAAAAGGAAAGAAAGAAAGAAAAAGTCTTTAAAGAAATGGTAGGGAGAGACTTTTTTTTTTGTTGTTAACAAGGGAATTCACAGGATACAGTTGGTTGTGAGTTTAATGAGATTGATTTGAGCAAAGTGCAAGCATGAATAAAATGATCAAATGCATTTGAACCCAGAATACTACTATTTTGAACCTCACATTATCACCCTGGACCTCCTACAAGTTACATGCCCCACAGCTGCTCTGTGTGGCAAATGGCACCTCAGGTTCAAAAAAAAAAAACCACCCTAAAGAACTGAATTATGTAAACCCAGTAAAATAGCTTAAAAGGAACTCCTGTACTAAAGAAACAAAAACCCATCTTGAAATATCAACTAGTCAGTATTTTGCACTCAACCAGAGTTTCCTTCTCTCTAGACACCTGAACTGCTTTACAAGATTGCCAAAAAAATGAGACAGTCTTCTCTTGCTCCTTCAGACGAACCTACTTCAATGGAAATAATGGAACAGAAATAATCTTCTACTTAAGGTATTTAATTTCCATTTCAGTGCAGTTGTAATTTACCCCATTCCTGTTCCCTTCAGTGCACTAGGTATAACACAGAATTAGTATGAATATATGCACTCACTCCAATCTAAGTATTTGCTCTGCAGCGCAAAAGCATCGTCATCCTGAAGAATGCCAACTTTTCAAACAGGACCACTCTTTCAAACAGCAAAGAAACATACCCTGCAGGTCTTAGCAGTGGCAACAAGGCTTTTTTTCTCAGACAATTTCTTTCTAAGTATGTCTCCTGAGCTAGAAAGCCTGAAAAAGTTCTGGGCCTGTTTTACCCCATACTGAAATCTTAACAGTGTGCTAACATTCCATCCAGAGAGGAATGCAAGCACAGAGCCTCTGTATGACAAAGCGACCAAAACTGAAGGGGTTTGGGGTTTATTTTTGGTAGTGGGGTTTTTTGTTTTTGGGGTGTCATGTTTGCAGAAACAAAAAGCTTTTGTAGTATGCTGTAATTTCAATGCTTCAATAAATGCTACAAAGTCCCACAATACTCTTTACACAAAGGGCACACAAGGAGAAAGGTAGTATCAAATTACTAAAATAGAGTGTTTAAAGGAATTTGCTGCAAATGCTTTGGGTTGGAGGCTATGTAGCTACAGTTTGGGATACTTGTTGGCAGCTTTTGGCAATGATAGATGTGTCTAGTACTGTGTTGTGGGATGCAGTATGTCTCTGCAGTTAGGGGCTGGCAGAGACACAGACAGCAGAACTGCCTTAGCTTTATTTGTAATTACTGATGATTCTATGCCAAGGTCCATGCTTCCTCCAAAAGAACAAAAAACCCCATACCAAAATACAACAGAATTTATATATATAAATGGATGCACATATTAAGCATATGCACTGAGAACCACAAAGAGAATATTTAAAGAAAGGGACTGACAAAAAACTTGATGGGTTTTAAAATATAAAGGAGAAAGTCCATGAAGTGCAATAACGGCAACATCAAAAAAAGTTGTTCATTGGAAAAGATACATGATGGTAATAAACCTGAAGGTTATTAAAAATTAACTTTCTTTGTTTAATTTTAACCTTTCGCATTTAAAATTGCAGGGGTCATCCAAGTCCATTTTTTATGGATTATGCAGAGACCAAAGAAGAGCTTGATTCACTAGACTTGGGATATCTGTACTGTCAGCAATTTCAAATAGGGCTATTCTGCTGTCAAGATAAGGACTCATCATCAGTACTTTTGCTAAGGTATTGTAAAACAAGTTTACTTTCTAACAAACTTCAGGACAGATGAGATCCTCAGCACCTTCCAGACAAGGAATATACTGTGAAACTGACTGCAGACAGGACCACAGCTGGCCTATTTCAGCCTGACAAATAACACTATGATTAAGACTTCAAAAGAACTTCTCTCAATCTACTATATCTCCTCTACTTTCCCAGAAGACCACAAACTTGCTTGTAGCGACACTTACAAAAGGACAAACATTACCTTTAGAGCAAAATCATCCTGTAACTCTCCACTGGTGATGTATCACCCATTTTCTTCTGAAGCATGCAGTGCAATGTACTTACATAACATGCAATGATCCAGGAAGAGAAGAAGATAAGTTCAATTTCCTTTTATTAGACAAAATAAAAACCACTCATCCTTTTCACAGATGGATAGGTACAAAAAAAAAGACATGTCTCAAAACAAAGTTCTCAAAAGCAGACTAAGCCACAAAAATAAAAGTCTGATGTTTATTTGGGTTTTGTTTAATGTCTGCAAAAAAATTAAGGTCCCGAAAACCCTGGACATATACAGCATTTGAGTAAGGTGGTTCAAATCCTACTTAAGCCCACACAGCCAGCTTCTTCCATCATCTCATTGGTTTTGGACTTTTAAATGTATTTAGCCAGTTGGGACTTTGGTAGAATTCCAACCACTCAAATCTCAACTGGAAGGTGTGCATTACCTTCTATCTAGATCTAAACATTTCTAGTGCACAGCCAAACTTTACTCACTGTTACTACTCCCAAGCTTTGCCCTTCAAACTGTGCATTCAATGGATCTGTGCAGACCTGAAGTAGCACAGGTTGGCCACTGTCTGTGCAAGTCTGAGATTCTACACTTAGTGTAGCATATATGCCACCTCTGGAGGCTTTCACAAGGCCAAAGCCCAGTTAGCTGCAAAACAGCCATACAGAATGAGAAAAAGCACTACACATAAACTCTTAAACAATATATATACATACATGCATATATATTTGCTTGCACAGAATGAAGATCTCAAAAACTACAATGATTGACACAGAGGAAGTAGGAAAATAGTTTATATTTAGGGAAAGAAATTTCCCCAAAAACCTACAGTACTAGCAAGGCAACGGACACAGTCAGAGCAGACCCTCAGTGGCTTCTTACCAACCTGCTGGGCCCTGTTCATTTAATAGATTATTAAGACATAATTTCAACTATCTGCAGAGAGTTTTCTGTGGAAGTACAGCCATTCAATATACATGCAAGTAGCAGAAACTAGTCAGTTACAAGACAGCCAAGCAGGTAGGTCAGATTTGCTGTGTAATGCTGCTCTGAAATCAAGATGTCACACCAGCACGACTTCCACAACGTACAACTACTATAGTGAGCTCACATGGTGACTTGCCTGCCAGATGAAAGCAATGGGATTTATAACACATCTAGACAACACTGTACTGAACACTGAGGAAAAGCCAGCCATCACACTCTGTGCACATATGAAATACTAAAATAAAAATTGTACTTGGAAGTAAAAAAAAACCTAGAAGAGCCACAACTGCATTCCCTGAACTGTAGTCAGCATCATATTTGACCAAGCAGACAGGCATGACAGTTCTGGCTTACTAGAAATGGGGGTAAAACTTCTTGCAGTGACACAGCTGGTGCAAAGAGGGATGAAAACACAAATAAAATCCAGTAAAGCAAATAACCCTCAAACCAGAATGCTAACTCTTAGGAATAAAAAACCAACAAGCACCAAAGGCAAACCCAACATGGGGATAAAACTTAAAAAAATATTTTGAAGAAGGCTAATGCACAAAATGCATAACTTGAGGGCGGGGGGACAGGAAATTCAACCAAACCCACAAACAAAAAAAATATATAACCATTAAACTATATCTCTTCTGGGGAAAAGAAAAAGTATAGAAGCCTTTCCCACATCTCTGATAAGACATGCGAGTCCCTGTCACGCAAAGACGTAAGTACGATTGATTATATATAGAACACAGACGTCAACAAAAGAAAACAGCCTTATCAAGGATTGGAGGTTCACCCAGACCTCATTCGGAAGAGTTCTTCAGAGACTTTCGGTTTGTTGGTTTATTTAAGACAAATCTCTGAAGGCGTTTTCTGTTTCCTCATGCTTCAGTCACCATCGGGACGGGCAGGCCGCTGCCAAAGGACGAGGAGAACGTGCACCTTGCCCGCCCTTCCGAGGCTGCCGGCTTCGGCACCAGCCTCAGGAAGCTCAGCTGAGGGACCGCCCGGCCCCGCAACGCCCGCGGCCTGCCCGCCGCCCGCACTGCCGGAGCGGCGGTGGTTCCGAACGCCACCCCGCCGGCCGAGCGCCCGCTTCTCTCGGACACTCCCGAGCCAGGTAGTTACCAGAGGACTCTGAGAGGCGCCGGGCACCAGCAGCAGCTGGCGGCGAAGCTGCCCGGCGCACCTGAGAAGGGCATCGGGACGCCCTGTCGCCGCGGCTCCCGTCGATTTCGGCACTGCCCTGCTGACGCGGGCAAGGCAAACGCACGGTGGTTGGGGGTGCGGCAGCGCTCTCCCGCCCCCTCCGCTGCAGCAACGGCGCCTCGGCAGCCCAGGGGCTCTCTGCAGCGGACCCGGCACCAGGCCGCGGAGCCCTGGTCCGCGCCGGTCACCGGGTCCTAGAGCCCGTGGAAGAGGCTGCGGGCGGCGGAGAGGGCGCAGCGTTCTGTCAGGCAGCTCGAAGAGAGAAGCGAAGCCTCGCTCCTCTCCTTGTCCTGGGCAGGGTCAGTTCCTCACCAGCTCAGCCTCCCCACCCCATCTCCGGGCACTGAGGTTTTTAGATGCCCGGCGTTTTATCCCGTCTTGACTGGACACAGCTTCCTGAGAGGTCTGACCGCAAACACCCCGAGCTGCTTCTCCTCCTTAGGCGGCGGAACGGCAGCATGGACAGGAGCAACCGCCAGAACTTTAGGGCGGTCGAACCAACGAACTGAAGCGCTTGGGCTGCGAGCGGGAGAAGGGCAGGGCAAGGGAAGGAAAGAAGGGGAGAAGGGGAGAAAACGCCTGCAGCCGCAGCGACTCTTTACCGTAGAAAACCCCCCTGAGCTGTCAGTCACCGCTCGCCCTTGTGAGCGCTCCGAACCGGACCGCTAACGGGGCGCCCCCCCCCCTCGCGCCAGGCCTGCACCCGCGCACGCGCAACGGCGCCACACGAACGCTCGCTCGTTGCCGCCACCGCCGGGCGACCGGAAAGTCGGCGCTGCAGGTCCTGGTCCGCGCATGCGCGGCAGGAAGCGCTTCGGCGTTTCGCCGGCACGCTCGTGGGTGCTTCTCGGCACGCAAACGCCGCTGCGGGCGGGTGTCCGGGCTGCTGGAGGCCGGGAGGAGGGAAGAGCAGGGGGAGAAGGGCGGGCGACCCCCGAGCGCGGATGCCCGGCGCCTTCCCAACTTCACTCTGCCCACGCCACCCTGTGCAGCAGCCTTCAGCTCCAGCACCACTCCTGGAGCCTGTCCGGTGGCACTGGGTTGCCCCCAAATTGTCCCCTTGATGTGTCTCCAGCAGCCCCTATGGAAGGGAGACTCTTGCTATGGGCAGTCTATGGGCAGTCTATGGTAATAATGGTCATTGCATCTTATTTCCCCCTCTCTCAGAGGCTGTCTAGAGGACAGTTGTCTCTTTCTCCCAAGGGTGCTGTTGACTGCACCCACCTCATACTCGCATGGGTTGTCTCAACCTGGCTTCACACTCCTTGCAGTGTGAGGCCAAAAAAGGATTAGCAGCACATTTCCTAGCCAATCCAAGGCTACAGATGTGCCAGTTAGAGGAAAAAAACCCAAATTAGTTCAACCCATTGTGGAGATGAAAAGGCCAGAATAAACAAATGAAAGATGATTCTACTTTCATTACCAGTTGTGTACGCTGCAGCCCCCATGAACTCATGGCTTTTCCATCTATGCCCAGCAGTGTGCCAAGGCCAGCTCTTCAGAGCTTCACAAGTTGCATGGCTCAGGACTGCACTGGAGTTGGCCTTCTCTTCCCATCACTGTTCAAAGCTGGGCACTATTGGAGTAGTGAAAGGACATGGTCTGTCTCTAACACCAAAGAGAGGAGTGTGGCTCCGCTTCATCACGGCCCATGGGGACACCATCAGAACTTGACATAAGGTGATGAATTCCTTCAAAATACCTGTGCCATCCTTCGCCTGCCTGTGTATAAAACAAAACAACTGGTGTAAGGTGAGAGCTGGCAGGGCTAGACCTACAACCAACTGGGAGGCAAGAGTGTCAACAATGAGAAGAGATTTGGGCAGAGGCTGATGAGCAGGTTCCACTTAGATGAAGTTCAGTGCACAGCTCTGTGCAGGATTCATTATGGAAGGACCGCTCACCCACTCAGATTTTTGACCTGTTCCAGAGAGATGAGGGAATTATCACTCGGACTAAAGAGTCAAACTGTCTTGCAGCAGGAAGAGTCTTACTTCCTCCTTATGGGATTAATTACAAGAAACCCTGCTGTGCACTTCATCTTTCCACTAATGAAGAACCCTGATAAATAGAAAATAACCATTGCAGAGGGCTTGTATAGAATTTACATCTACAGAAATGCCTTCTGGAATAAGGCTTCCTAGAAATATTATTATATTCTACAGATTCCACAAAAATTTGCTCTGAACCTACGGTTTGCATCATGCAGGGTGATTTACAGCACAGCAAACTGAAGGGCTGAATACTCCTGAGCCACTTTGGTACTGCTTTGCTGTTGTAAACAGCAGCCCGCAGCACAAGACAGAGCCTTACTGCCCTCTCAGCCATTCACACAAAATTCCACAATTCCATTGGAAAAAGCAAAGCGACCCTGCTCTCTTCCCCATCCAGAGTCCATTCAGCACATAAAGTACATATTTACCTTACTGGGTCAGTTCCCAATCCTTCTAGTTTTCCATCTATCTCAGCAGCCAACACCAGCTGCTGCAGAAGAAATACATGGTTGACAGTTGTGGAGTAACCTGTGCATGGGAGATGATGCTTTCTAATCCCATGAAGTAGGAGCTGGGTTTTTTTTTTTCCCTGAAGCATGAAAATCCATTTTGAATTCTAAATCAAGAATGTTTCATGCCTGTGCCGGCTTCATTAGCTCATCTGAGACAGCTAGAGGGAAATTCAAGCCTGCAACTAAGTGAACAGTGCCTTAGGACCAAAAACCCAGGCAGCAAGAACATCAGTGGAGTTGAGCTGTCATATATGAGATGTGGGAGAGAAGACATGAGTAGCTCTGGCAGCTCTCAGTAACCCCATGCCTAATGCCATGTTATCCAAATATAAGGAAATGCTCTGAAAGCTAGACCTCAAACAGAACAAAGGGATATTTGGTCTTCAATATAGGAGGTTTTGGTTTTTTTCTCACTCTTATTTAAGATCTAGTATCAGCAGAGATGTTTTCATAACTTTGCTTTTAAGAAGAATAAAGAGGTGTTCTGATGAGAGAGGAATTTGGAGCCTCTCACCTCTCTAAACTCAAATAGAGCATGAAATACTGGGAAAAGGGTTTGAAAACCCAGGAATCTTGGCCTTTACTTCAGACTGGGTTGAATGTGATCAGTGAAAGCAAAGACTGAAACACTACAATCTCTCTAACTCACGACATGCTCCCCTCAGTGCATCTGCCAGGAGCATCCAGTGTCCTGCATTGCAATGGTGATAGCTCTGCTTTCAGAGTCAGCTTGTAGAGCCTCTTCAGTTTTTCTCTCAGTATTTGTTGAATAGCTGACCAGTTCACAGTGTATCAACTCCATCTCCAGACTTGACATTGCTGAACCACTTGAGATTGCTGAACTCACTTTATGGGTGGGTGTGAATAAAAATATTTTAGTTAAACTAATCCCATTCTCACTCGCCACCAAATCTCACCATTGAAGCAGGACAACGCCACCAACTCCAGTTCTTTCCTTCTACAGAGGAGTCTAGGTGCCCCAGCTGTGGTGTTATTTACTATTTTTATCCCTGTCCCCACCCAGTTTCCCAATTTCATCCCAATGAAAGGGGATCCAAGTAGTTATTGCTCCTTGTAGCTGTGATCAAGGTAGAGGCTGTTCCTTTTATTTATTCCTTTGTCACCCGTGAGACTGAGGCTCAGTGTAAAAACGAGATGCCATTGAAGCATTTCTGTTTGCCAAACTATTGTTTGTCCTTTTAAAGTCTGCAGACACACACTATTCTTTGTGAGTGAATGCTGACTGCCTGGAGGACAAACCAAAATGACTATTTAAGGCGCTAAAAAAGGAAATAATTTAAAACAGAACTGATTAAAAGGAAGAAACTATTCTTCCAACGAGAAGTGAATTGCTTTCAGCTGGCTTTAGTGCTGAGCTTTGCCTGCAACAAGAACCAAATACCCATTGCCTGATACTGTAAGTATTTTGGAGGCACTTCATCAGTTTTTCCTTGTGTGTAGCTGCAAAATAAGACTACTGCATCTGCTTGTCTTGGTGTGGCATGTCTTCCTTTGGCTGTGCTATTCAGGAACTAGCAAAGCTGTTCTTAGGGCAGCTCTTAAAGCCCAAACTCTTTCTTACTACAACCTCTTGGAAGCCCTCACACAGCCTTGGTTGCCCAAGTAGCAGGAGGTTCAAGAAATATTCAAGAAGCACTGTGCTGCTTTCTCACAATGTGATAGCTTGTGTTCTTCAGAAGACTCCAAAGATCGGGGACATATGGAATTTTCACCACACTCAGGAGAAAACAGAGATGGATGTGCAAGTATGGAAGTTTAACCTGTTTTTTCAGTGCAATGTCAAAGAGGTTAGGAAAAAAAATAAATCAAGACTAATAAGGAAATCCAGTTATTTGGTGATGAGTCCTAGAAGGTGTATCCCAAAACACAAGGACTATTTCTGAGAAAGGCAATGCCTGGTTTAGATCAACCTGAGTTTTATGACATCAGAGGCAGATCATGGCATTACACAAATATGTATCAGTCTTCTTTTTGCTCTAAATCTGAAGATCAGCAATTATCCCAAACAACACTGGAGCCAAACCTCTGCAGAGCTGATCCAGATATTTTAGTAACAAACCCCACTCTTCTGAAAATGCCATTTCATTTGTTCTAGTACATCCAGTCATGAAAACCACAACCTACTTTGGGGACAAACCCAACCAAATATCTGAGGCTGGAATCAGCTACAAGACTTGCACTGACAAAGAGGAGGAAGCCTACCCAAAATGGAAAACAAGGATAGGTGAATCCATGCTTTCCAAAATTTATTGGAGTTTTAAGCAATTAATTTTGCAATGCCTAATATTCAGCCCAGATATAAACTAACACATAACTGTGTTTCCTATCTTGAAACCCTCAATGACCACAGATGCAGCAGGAATGTAAGTTCATGGACTCATTTAGGTTCAGGGTTCCAACCTTCAATCACAATCATGCGACTCCTCCGCTCCATGTGTTGCGAGACAGCTGTTGTTTCACAGTTCAAAAATATCTCACTTCACCCCACCAAAGGGAAAGATCAGCTGCTTCTGAAGCAGATGAGAATAAGTGGTTTTGGTAGACCTGCAACCCCTCCTGTAAGCAAGCCGGCTCTCGCTGTCAGCATCGGCTTTGATCCGTGACGGGATCAGCCCGGTCAGCGTGTGAACGCTGCAGAGACAGGAACGGTCGGTAACTTGTGATTAACAGGTGCTGCAGGGTTCACTCCCAGAGCCCCCCAGCACATTGTTGGGGACACCTCCAGAGTCACAGCACTCCCCTTTTCCTGGAGAATGGATGAATTAACGCTCCATTTCATTTTTGTCTATTTCTCAGGGCTGGATTTGCCCCTTTCGTCTCATGAGATAACACAAAGTCCCTTCTGGGTCGAGTCACCTCTTGACTTGCTGACACCATCCCCGAACAGTTCAGGGGGCACTAACTCTGCTGGGGAAGGCAGCCTCAGCCCAAAGCATGCAGCCCCCAAGGCCTTTCCTGCACCCCCCCGCCCTGCCGTGGCAAGCTGCGAGGCAGGCTGTGACTTCCCACGGGGCTTTCCCTTGGCGTGGGGTGCGATGCCCACGGACACGGCCTGTGACACAGCCCCGGGCTTTGCCGGCCGGGGGGCGGCAGCTCAGCGGCTCCCGGGGGTAGGGGGGATGCTGCTCCGGGTCGCCCTCCGGGGGCCGTGATCCCGGGCGGTGGTGACATCTTCCCGTGTCCCCACTAGGGGGGGCGACGAATCCAGGCTGGAAGCCGGTGGCGGGCGGGCTCCGGCTCCAGTGGCCACCCCCAGCCCTGGGTTGCGGGGCCTGTGTGCAGCCCCCCCATCCCCGGCGCACGGGATGCTCCGAGAGGCGCATCTGGGGGTCGGGCAGCAGCCAGCCCTGACCCCTGCGTGCCTCTCCGGGGGCAAAAAGCCTGCCCTGGGAGAGGTGTGGGGGGGTGAGGTGCTTACCTGCTGTGCGAGGGTCCCCCACACCCCACCCGTGCTCAGAGAGGGGGCCAAGGCATCAAGTAGCTGCTCCACTGTGTGCGAGAGGGTTTTTACTTGGTGCTGGGGGCTGAAGCCCTTTGCCCGCTGCAGGGTCGAGATGTGGGGGACATGGGGGGAGAGGAGGTAATGGGAAATGGTGGCATGGTAGCTGGAGAGGATGGGAAAAGAGATGGAGAGCCCTGGGAGGGAAATGAAGAAGGGGATGAGAGAGCAGCAGGGAGAGAAAGGGCCATACAGATGGACCCATTCTATGTTGCAGAGAACTTCCCTGTTCTACCTCCATGGCCCTGAGATGGGGCACAGCAGGATGGAAACAGCCACATCAATGATGGGGAGCCCCAGTGCCCTGGCATGGCACACAAAGCAGATCCAAGGTGCTGAGGCAGCCCAGAATACAGGTGAGGAAGTCAGCGCTGTGGTCTCCCCTGGCCCCAGTTCCCATCAGTTCTGGTCCCCATCAGGGGAGGAACAAGTCCGCACTCTGAAAGAGGCTGGGATGGGAATAAACCACGGATGGAGCTGTCAGGGCTCCAGGAGCTTCCCCAGGGCTCAAGAAGAGCTCCAGCTCTGCTGGTGAGATGCATGGCTGGAGAGGACATGGCCTTCTTGGGGGGAAGTGGGAGGTCAGAGGAGCTTGGGACCCAACTCGAATTTACAATGGTGAGATTGAAGCCTTGACCTCCTCACTGGGGTGTTGCAGAATTGGGAACCCAGTAGGGATGGCTGCAGCATAGAAGGGAGAGGGCTGTGAGCAGTGGAGGAAGAACTAGAGCAGGAGTGAAGAAAGAGAGAAGGGGAAAGTATAGGTGCTCCAGATGTAGCCAGGGCCTGGAAGGAAGCTCCTGCTTTGCTATTTAAAACCTGCCCAGGGAGTGCTAATGAACCTGGCTTACAAGCACCAGCTGTGGTAAACAGCCTGGCCCATCACACCAGATCACCTGGCAGCTTTGCTGAGCCACCTGGGACTGGATTGTTTGCACAGTGTGGTGGGGATGTGGCTGTGTGACAGCCCAACCTGGGCAGGAGCCTTGGGCAGTTCCAGTCTGTGTACCCCAGGGCTGGCAGTGACCCCCAGTGCTTAGGGACCCCCCAGAAGGCTGCCTGCAGCTTGTGTGCTCCACCTGGAACACCTGAAGCCAGACTGCATCACTGCCATAGTTTTGCTGAATGTGTTACTCTTTACCCCAGTGTATACCTGGAGGTTTTATGAGGGACTTGGGGCTCCTCTGCTCCATCCTTGCAATCCTAGGAATAAGCACGGGAAAGGCTGTGACCAAAGAAGAGGTTCAGCAGTGACAACCAGTGGACACCTGATGCCTGGCAGACCCCATCCTGTCCGAACAGCCATGTGCCTCTGGGGTCTGCAGCAGCCTGGGGACACCCGGTGTGTCCCAGCCCAGGAAAGGGTCAGGCAGCAGTACTGGTGCTATGGTCCAGGAAGCCCAACTCACCAGCCCTGTGGTCTGTGCTGGGGCTGGTTTTAGGTAGAGGAAAACAGGGGACCTGGGTCAAGGTTGTGATGAGGCTCACTTCAGCCTCTTCTGTGCTGGCAGGAGGTACAGAGGCCTCAGGGTCTCTCCAGACCCCTCCACAACCATTGCACTATTTCTGCCCAGCCCCATGGGTGGTGATGAGGTGTGGGTGCTGGTGGGAAGGAGCCCCTGACCTTGCCTGGGGTGTGCACCTTGCCTCGATGCAGAGGAGAGACAGGCGATGCCAGGGCTGGCAGGCACTGCGGTGGGAGCACAGCCAGGGGGTTATTAATAACCTGCTGAGTCAGGGGGGGCTCTTGGGTTTCAGGATCACAAGACACAGATGCCAAGTGTCTCAGATGGATCCCCCCTATTCCTACTTCTTACATTGACAGGGACAACTGCTAAGCTGGGTGGGGGCTGCAGCCGGAGCCGGGTGCCTCAGCCCATCCTGATGGTCCCTGCACCCAGGGAGGACGCAGGGCAAGAAAGGGAGCTGTGGTGTGCCCAGACTATGAAAACTGCCCTAGAGGAATGAAACAAGGAGGGCTGGGACAGAGACACACAGCATTGGCCAGCTATGCCAGGATGCAGCAGCTATACCAGCCCTGTTCTCCATCAGCATAATCAAATCCCATCGTTGGGAGAAGAATGAGTGCCATGGGCTTTGCTGTCAGTCCTGTTTCCCTGTAGGCTCCTCTCTATAACCCCCAAAAAGGCTGTGGCTGGGGTTGGTGTCCTGCTGCTACCCAAAGGGGTGGAGCCAACAGCCTTCTAATATGCAAAGAGAATTTGGAGGGTCTTGCAGACACACTCATTACAGTGTCTAAGTGCAAGAGTTTTGCAAGGGATGGATTAAAAGCTGCAGAGGATGGGTTAGCTCTAGCCAACACAGGTCTGGATCAGACATCCCAGAAACTGCATTGTCCCATCCTGGCTGCTGCAGGGTCACCTGTGTTTTTGTTGAAGCACTTGGCATCGTCACACAGCCAGGCTGAGGTCTGCTCTGGAATGGCAATTCCATATGCATTGCTATGGAAAAGTAGTCAGTGATGTGGAACAGATTAACATTCAGATGCAGCAGCATGCAATGCCAACATACAGTTTCTCTAGCAACTACCATGCAAGTGCAGCTGGAGTGTGGAGAGCCATGCCCAAGTCTGAACCCAGCCCTCAGTGATGCTGTCAGGGCTGGGGAGGTGCAGAAACCCCTCACACACATGAGCACTCATCACCGCTGGTCTCTGCTGGGATCCAGACACTCGTGCCTCAAGCTCTTTAGGGCCACACAACTCATTGCTGTGGGGTGGTTCCCCTGTGGTTTTGCCTGGCCCCACTCCTCTTTCTGCCATCCTAATCCTCAGTTGTGGGCAGGGAGGGAGAGCACCCCTGCTTTTGCTGGCAGCGTGCTTCACCCAGGCTGGCACCCAGCACTGCTGTCTGTTTTTCCCTGCAGGACAAGACCAAAATAAGCGTGTGTCACCCCCCCTGAGCAGCTGTTAGAGACATCATCCCATCCATGCCGCTTTTCCCCAGCCCCTCTGCTGTCACAGTGCTCAAACCCCAGCACCTGCAATTGCTATTGCTGTAGCTGCCACTTGCAGTGGCTGAAATAAGTGAAGTGCTGAAGCTCTTCTCAACTTCTGTGTCCCCAGAGAGGTCTCATTTCACTGTAGCAGGCTGCCTCAACAGCAGAGCCCCGTTCATTTCAATTAGCCCGATAGCTCTCAAATCCTATTTACCTTTATGGATGTGTTAACATCTTACTGCTTCCCACACCGAGGCCAGATTAAAGGGTGAGTGAGGAATACATGCCATGGGATATGAAACACTGTTAACCCTCACTGTGCCCCCTGCAAGGCTGACCCACAGCACTGGGTGTCCCGCAGTGAGTAAACCAAGATGCAGATAAAGCCCTATCAGAGGGTCCTCATGGTGCTGGGAGCAGCCTGCAGCATGAACACACAGATTAGTGAGAAACCGACTCCATTGGTCCTTTTGGCTTTCAGCAAACATTTTAGGTTTCAGGAGATGTATCTTTTGGCAGATAAAAGACAGGAAAGCCCTGAAAGGCTGTAGTCCCTCAGGGCTGCTTTTTGACTAGGTGCTCCATCCCAGTGGGACCTGTCCTCAGGTCCCTGCACCTCACTTGGGTTTTAACAATCATTTACCATCGCAACACATTCCAGCACTTAAATAAGCTCCTTGAGGGGGGAGATAAGGTATCAGCTTTCCGGTTCATCCTGCCAGTCTGTCTGCAGCAGATAAGCATGTTGGGCAGCAGGAAAAAGGTTATCTAGAAAAGGAAGCTGAGCAACAGTTGCTGTTATTGTAGGAGGCTTTGAAAAAAGTAACCCCACCGGGAATCCCACAGCCCATACAAGCCCTTCCCGGCGGGACATGATTGATGGCTGGAGTCCAACTGTGCCTTCCTCCCGGGGTGGGAGACATCTTCCTGTATGGTGGAGGAGAGAGGGCTCAGAGACAGTCCTGCTCTCCCAGGGAAGGGCATGATCCGAGGCAGGTGCCCAAAAACCTGTTGCTTTTTCTCTCTTCTGCCCTGCTCTGAGGAGCTGCAAAAGGAGGGGGTTGGTTTAGTGTCCCTGATGCCCCTTCTGCACATTTTGAATGTTTCTGGGCTGAGGGTTCTGCAAGAGGGCAATTTTCTGCCCAAAAGTGGGACACTGTTGTTCTGGGTTGTACATGGGAACCAGCACTGATCTCTCACTGGTCACCAAGGACCAAGAGTGGGAAGGATTTCTGACAATCTCCAGCCATTCTTAACCCAAGTGAGAGTGGGGAAACAAGCTGTGTTGATGGGGTTTTGTTTACAGCCTAGCAAAAAAACCATGCCTTTCCTTTGGATGACCAGTTTTTACTTTATCTCTTTACCTTCCGGCCTGTGGTTTGTTTGCTTGTGTGCAGGTGCAGAAATGATGTATATCATCTAAAAAAAAAAGAAAGAAAAAAAAAGAAAGTGCAGACATTTCCAGTCAGATACACAGACCCCCTTTCTGTTGACTTGTGATCACCCAGAGACAAAAGACCCCACATCACAGCAGCTCTGGCTCAGGAAATGTCCTGAATCAGGGACTGCAGAACAATAACTAGAGCAAATCCTGCCAGGAAACACTCTGAATCCGCTCAGCCTTCTTCCCTCTGGACCTGCCAGCTCCCTCCTGCCTTCCCTCCCAAGACATCCTCACTTCACCCCTCCACATGCCCTTCTATTTTGCTGATTCCCATTAATCTGTGTTTTATATAACCCCTGGCTTGCACTGGACACAAAAGCTATGCATTATCATGCTATTAATACCCACCTTTAGGTTTAGGATTTAAAGTAAATAACCCACCTCTTGAAGCCAGGGGAAGCAACACATGACAAACCAGAGCTGGCAGCCCCAAGGAGTAAATCCCAGCAGGGAGAGGGCATCAGCACTGGGTACATCACAGGTCCTTGCAGTGGACCTGCACCCAGATGTCTGAGGCTGATTCTTTAAGTGCTGCCACACCAAGTGTATTTAACTATTGCACAGCTCCTTGGCTCAAGCAAACATCACCAAATGCCCAGAGCACTTTGGTCTCTGGGCAAGTGTTTCATGTTTCATCGTAGCTCTCAGATTCTCTTCCCACTGCTCTTAATTTAATTAATCTCTGCAGATCTGACTTTGTGGTGCTGATGGTCTTGCACAAGGCTGCTGGTCCTGGGAGAAGAGAAAGTTGGAGGGTCCATGAGCAAGGGTACATTGGAGGGATGGAGACTCTGCAGGGACAGGGCAGTTTCTGGGGAAGCAAAACCAGCTCCACCTTTGTGAAATTTGTTAGAAGAGCTGGAGAAATCCCCATGCAATGCCCAGGTCCCCATCTCCATCCTTCAGACTCAGAGTAACCACATCATAAAGGGAAGAGCATCGGCATTTCCACCAGCCCTGAGCCCCGGTGCAGGGGCCAGCAGCGTTTTCCACGGGGCTACCAGCTGCCGAGACCTGTCCGTGCTCACCGGCTGCCCTGGAGCCACCTGGGTGTTTGAACTAATTTGTTCCAACACCACAATTAGCCATGAACAAAGCAGCTGTAATACGGCCCAGATGGAGAGACCTCTCCCGCTGAGTAGCAGGGATTTTCAGGGAGAAAACCTGCTTTGGGAGGGGTGGGAGAACTGCTACCCCCACCCCCAGACCATTCAGCATCTCCCTGCTGTAGCTGGCGCTGCTTGGCCTCGCTTGGGCTGCGAGAGGTTAATGGCTTTCAAGCAAGTCCTGTGATTAACTTTTCCTAAATCTCCAATTCTCCCTGCCTTCTATTTTTATAAAAAGAAAAGGGGGAAGGCGGTATTTACAAGGGATTTCATTCAAATAATGAAATAAATGTGATCAGCCGAGAGACCCTTAATCCGCTTTGACTCCTGTGTCCTGGGGAGCGAACACAGAGATCTTTGCTGCCGCCGGGTCCCAGCGACACAGGGAAAGAAGCACCCCCGTGGCTGCATGTCTGGGGGGCAGAGCCTTAAATCAAACCCTGTGTTCTGACAGAGTCACATCACCCAGGGACTTTTGGGTCAACACTGGAGAAAAACACCTCAGAGGTTCCCAGCTCCTACCCTGCAGCCAATGTGTCCACGTCTCTGCCCAGGGGCCGCTGTGCCAAGGCAAGAACCAGCCACCTCTCTGTTTTAGGTGGCCAAACACATGTAAACAGCCTTGGCTGTGTTCACACACCTTCCATCAGCAGCAGCATCACCTGCTCTGACAGCACGTGTGGTGTGTTAAGGGAGAAACCTTCCTGTTTCTTTAGGCTTTCCTCAACAGGTCAAAATTTTAACCTGGAAATGACATGGTTAATTATTGTCTTAATGCAAAAACTCAGCTGCAAATGGCTGTCCCTAACTGGGGAGAAACCTTTGAGCCCCAGAAAGGAGTTTGTGGCTGCCAGTGCTGTCGTGCATGGCTTGGTGCTGCTGGGAGTTGGTTAAACCTGTGGTCATGGTCCCTTCAGGCCCATCAGAAACACCCCAAAGGGAATGAAAGGGGTGCTTGTGCTCAAGAAAACCCAGCACAGGGTGAACTAGAGCCCCACCTGTGCTACCACAGGGACACCTTGTGTAAGAGCCTTCCTAATTCCCCCAAGTCCTCAAATCCACTGACCTGCTCTCTGGGTGCCAGTCAGCACCTGCACGTCCCTCCCCATCACCTGCCTTGGTCTGGGGGGAACTCAGCACCCACATCACCCCATCCTGGAGGGCAGGCAAGGGGACCCCCCAGCAGCCCCATGGCAGGGAGGGCAGCACAGCCCTGATATGGGAGGGGTTTGTCTCATCTTCATTTCAGCACAGTCGTACAAACTGGCTTGCTGGAATAAAACACCAGCTTAAGTTGGGGAGGGGAAAACTAAACACCCCAGCTGTGATTCCTACATATGCCCAAAGATATAATCCAGATCTGCTACTTGCCCTGACACCCTTAAAAAAAAACCCCAAACCTAAATTAAAATCTCTTTTGCTGCTGGGTATAATCAGCATTAGGGTGAGGGGAGGAGGGGCCGGTCACTATATGTGGAAGCATCAGAAATGGAATCACTGCCACTACTGCCTGGGACTGTCCCAGCTGCATGGACCCATGCAGGACTGATGGCAGCACCCCCAAACTCCTGCACTTCACTTGACTTCTCTGGGGCATTTTCTTAACTCATCTGTTAGGCAAAGCCAAAGTCAGAGATGCCCAGAGCTGCCTGGGCCTGTCAGGGCTTGTTCATTCCTTCTGGGACAGAGGTGTCCTGACTTGGAACAGACCCCTCCTCCCTGAGCCTCACACTGAGCCATGTCTGGACCAATCTGGGGGTCTCAAGGTTCAGGGAAAACACTCACATTCCTGAGAAGTCCTGAAGGTGCTCAAACCATTTGTCCACTTGCCTCCCTGCAGCCACGAACAGCAGACACCCTGCTCCCACAGGACAGAAGGGGCCCAACCTCTGCACAAGCATCAACATGAGCCTCTGGGAGTGGAGAACGAGACCCAGAATTTATTTGCCTCAGCTGCTGGTTCACAAGTAACACGTGCCTGCAAGACCCACTGGTGTTTTGTACAGCCACTGCTAAATGCACATCTCAGGGATGCCTCCAACACATCATGCAGGACCCCACAGCCCGGCAGTGCTGAGGGGAGCTGAGACCCAATCCCATCCTCCTAACACCCCCTGAGGGCTTTGAGGACAGGCACAGCACATCCACGCTCCTTCCAGCGAGGAGCTGAGGGCTGGAAGGCAGATGGCATCTGAACAGATCAAAAGCCCAAAGCCCAAGGTGATTGTCTTGTCCCTTGTGCTGCTGTGCCCTCCTTGCCTCTGAGCCAAAACACTCGGGCTGTGGATGGCTGTGGGTGCAGCACAGGGCATCAAATCCCACCCCACGCTGCCTCCCAGCTCCCCAGTGGGATGGATGGATGGATGGATGGATGGATGGATGGATGGATGGATGGATGGATGGGGTGGGGTGACTGCACTGAAAGCTGAGGACAGTCCCTGCAGATTGCACCTTGTAGTGGGAAAAACAGGTTGTTCTGTCACTGGTGCCCACGTGCCCCCTACCCATGCAACTGACCACCCCCCCCAGGGCAGCCAGGCTGGGGGCTCTCCTGCCTTCCCTTGCAACACAACAGCTAACCCAGCCACAGTCTATCCTGCTTCTTGGGTGACAAAGACCGGTAGGGACAGGGGATGTGGGGTACCGCCATTCCTTGCTGTTGCTATGGAGACAGATGCTGGGTTTTGTACAGGGATGCTGGTTGTTTCTGAGCAGTACCTCCAGCGTGGCAGGCAGCAGGGAGGACAGACCAGGGATGCTGTGCAGTGCCGTGCTGGGAGGGCCAGGTGCAAGCCAAGACACAGCTCTGCTGAGCCTTTCCCGGTGCCACTGTGCCCAGAGCTGCGCTCACCTTGGGGGGGTCTCCCCAAACCCTCCCTGCCGCGAGCACTGGGGCTCCTCCGCTCTGGGCATGGAGGCACTGGGGGTGGTGGTGCTGTGTGGGGTGCTGAGGAGGAAGGCTGCCAGGAGAAACCCTGTGTGGGGGCAAGCCCTGTCCTGCCAGCCCCAGCTCCCCCACTACAAGCCCCACAACAACCCATTTTAGAGACCCAAACCAAACACCCAGGCAAGGAGCAGCCCGGAGCGAACGCTACTGGTTTTCCACCTGACTGGTACCATTCCCCCACCAGGCAGCATCTGCCCCACTGGGGTGGGATTTTTAAAAGCCATTGAAACGGTATTGATGTGGAGAGTGAATGGACTCACTGACTCCAGTTGGAGCTGCCTGTCCTGCAGTGGGATGGCTGCTGGAAGCAGGCCTGGATGCCACCAAAAGGAACAGGTCTCTAGGGACAGCTGAGCCCTTCCTCTCCCTGCTCTTCTGCCTCACTTTGCAACTACAAGCTGGGATAAGATTGGGTCAGCTGATATTACTCACCATGGCAGCTTCTCCAGGCCATGCTCTCCTGATTCCACCAGCAAAGACCAGGAGTAACACCTTCAAACCCACCTGGGATCTACCAGAATACAATGCAAAGAGACCTGGACCCAGTGATGTGGCTGTAGATGCCTCCAGCCTTTTGCAAAAGCTCAATAAAACCTAGACCTGCCAAGCATGAGCTCTCCACAAAGCAGTCAGGGCAAAGCCTTCTCCTGCTACCTGTCCCCCCAGGTGCCACCACCTCCAGCTACATGCAGCTGCATACCTGTGACATCCGAGCTGCAGTAACAAACCTCCATCCTCCCTAGGGGCGACGATAAACTCTGCCAAGCGTAAGAATGTCTGGAACAACGAGGAAGCACCATAGCTCACTTCTTCATGGGAGTCTTTGCAGGGAAAGGAGGTTGGCAAAGAAAATCCCTGGCAGAGGCCAGGCACAGCAGCACATCTCTCCCACCCACAGCAGCACTCCCCATTTGAACAAGCAGCAGCAGAGGAGGGGGCAGCACCCACCACCCCCCTGCCCCCACTTCTCTGCCTGCTGCTGCACCAACCCACCAGCCTCTGGGGATAAGGGGTGTGACCCAGAGCTCTCCCCTTCCCTGAGCACACTCCATGAGGGCCCTTCCCAAGGGATCCTGACACAGCCCACCCCCGGGAGCTCTGCGGGAGGCTCAGTTTCGATGGACGCAGTCGCCCACCATACCATGCGCCTGCCCCAGCCTTGGAGCCGGCAGCGCGGGAAGTCAGCAGCTCCCAGGGCTCTGTGCTGACATCCCAGCTGGAGACGTGTGCCAGGGATAGATTTTCTGTTCTGCTTCTTTTCATATTAATTATCAAAGAGCAACAAATGTTAGCAGCTTGCAACAGTCATTATCGGAATGTCTTCCTCCTACCAGCAGCCCCGGTAGGAAGAGGCTCCCCAGTGTGCAGGGATGGAGGAGAGCACAAGACCCAGCTGGTTGCTCCCTGGCCTGGCAAACCAGGTGTGTTTTGCTCACATGGGACAGACAGGAACACATGGAGGACAGGATCCCTTCATTCTGCAGGATGCATCCAGCCAGGGAAGGTGCTGAGTCTGGCAGTGTCCATCAACTGCCAAACATCAAACTCTTTTCTAAAGACAGAGAAACCACAAAGAACTGGAAGATTCTAAGTAAAATATGGCATTTTCTTAGACACAAGGGGTGACCAATTTCAGGGACACCACGTTGGGCATGGCCATCACATAGATAAAGTTCTGCTGGGTTTCAAGGTGGCTACTTGTCAATATTGGGAAGCGACAGCCCTGTGTCTGGGCGTCAGACGCCATATTCGATAATCTCAGACCAGTTCACAGACATTAATTAGCTCATCCTTGCAATCAAGGAAGCTCAGGAGTGCTCTCCCCATTTCATGGGTGAGACACAGAACCATTCCAAAGGCATCTCTGTAACGAGGTTACAGCCAAGTGAGCAGAGGCAGAGGGATGGGCTGTCCTGCCTTGCTGCCCTCTGGCTCACCGACGAGCCGTGTGTCCCAGCAGACCACCAGTGCCCTAAGAGACTTACCTGGGGAATGCCATCATTTGGCATAGTTATATGTTATATAGTCATGTCCATGAAGAGGGAGAAAAAGACTCTTTGCTGTGTATATCTAGACCTGCTTTACAACATCTCCACCATCCATTATGTTGCCTATTCAATTACTCCCTACAAGGTGAAAATGGGAGACCTGTTTTTGTCCTTAACCAGACCAAGAACCCTCCATGTGCTCTCACAGATCAGATTTTTGAGCAGATTAAAGGCTGGCTTCAGCATGTCACCTAACAGCACCCTGAGCACCCATCTAGGGCCACTCCNCGTGCTCTCACAGACCAGATTTTTGAACAGCAGATGAAAGGCTGGCTTCAGCATGTCACCTAACAGCACCCTGAGCACCCATCTAGGGCCACTCCATCCAAAGCAGAACCAAATCAGCACCTACACCAAGTTGAACACATATCTCAAAGCTACACTGAGCTGGCTTTTGTCCCTTCCCTCCCAGTAAGAACCAAACAGGGCAGGAATTTTATGTTTATTTATTATCTGTGAACTGCCAGCAGCGTCCTGACCGTACAAGACACAACTGTTGGGTTTACGAAAAGAAAAAGCACTGTGGCCAAAATCATTTAGCCTCAAAAAAAGTGAACAAACATGTTCTCAGGAAGCTCTCAGGCACTGCCCATCCTGAGGACATATCAAGGTGCTGATGTGAACCACCCAAACTAGGCAGACATAGAGCTCATTTCTCTCACCCGTAAAGCTTAATTAAGTTGCTGTCCAAACATGGTTTGAGAACATGGCCAAAACACAGGTATGGCCCTTGGTTGCTAGAACCCAATCCATTGCAAGAAATGTTGGGTATGGGATTTTTTTTTCAGTTGGGGAAGCAACATTAAAAACTGCCAATAACTCATGGAAGTTACAACTGCTTCCAACAAACAACATGTAAAAAATACCAGGAGGGAGACTCTTAAAGTATCTGTTAATTTCCAGTGGAAAGGCACCAAGTCCCCCGTGTTCACCAGATGGATATCAACATCTGACATGTGTTGGAAGACATCCATATCAACTCCACCAGCCTGAACTGCAAGTAGCCAAAAACAAAGCCAGACAGGACATCTGTGACGTGGTGCCGTCCGATCATGACGCGGGAAAAGCCCACACAGAGGGCCCAGATGACCAGCAGGATCCGGAGAGGGATGGCCAGGACCAGGTGGTTGAGGAAGAACTTGGAGATCATGGCTGCTCGGCTGGCGTGCCCGGCTGGAAACGCGTAGGTGTCCATGGTCAGGTAGTCCAACAAGCCAGGGTTGATGTCGTATGGGCCCTTCCTCTTGGCCAGCTTCTGCAAACCAGCCACAATCATGATGTCCAGGAGCAGGGCTACAAAAGGAGAGACAAGGAGGAAGAGGTCAAAACCAGAAGCTGAGTTGAGGGAAATTTTCAAGGTAGAATGTTCAAGGATTGTCACTGTCTTTAAATAAAGGTTCAGATTCAGTTCCAGCCAGGTGTCTGTGGCGCAGCTGCATGCAACTCCCACCCCATCCTCAGATCACCATCCAAATGTTAATCAGCCCTCCCAGTTCACCCATGGAGAAGGCAATTACTGTTATCACCAGCTCACAGAGGAGACACCCAAACCACAGAGAAAAGGGACCTGCCTGGGGTGGAAGGGAGCAACTGGTAAAGCTAAAATTAAAACTCTTGGCCCTCAGACCATTGGACTGGGTGTCCCATCCTTCACCACACACTTCAGAAACCCCTGCAACAAGGATGTACCCCTACCTGGTGTGACCAGGCTTCAGTGAGCAGTCAGAGGGATGAAGGGTGCCCCATGGCACTTTCTGGTGCCACCCCTTGTCCTCTCCCAAGCCCACCACATCCCTCCTTCCCGGCCTCAGCCAGCAGAACGCACTGCGCTGCAGATTTCACTAAGAAAAGAGCATTAAGAGGCAGCCAGCCAAGGGAAAAGCCACACAAATTAAGAAAAAGGGCTTCTGCCACAGGTCTGAACACCAAATCATCCTAACTGCTTTGGGAGCAAAGCCCATCAACACTTGTCTTCATCATCTTCCTCTTCATCCCTTTGCCCCAGCTGACAGGTACCGTCATTTCTATTTCCCAGCATCAATTTTCTTTTTCTTTAATCCCCTCATCTGCTTTTCCCCAGCCCTCCTAATTAGTCAGAATGCTGATTTCAGCTCTTCTCAGCAATGACAAGGAGATATATACCATGGTGAGCACAGCCTGCTCCCTCAGCAGGAATGTGAGGGGCCGGTGGCCTGGTTCCCGGGCACCGATACAGACCGTTCCTTGAGAGCTGACAAGGTCTCAGGAGGATGGATGGGAGTGCAGCAGCGGTGGGGATGGGAAATGAGATGGCACATTGGAGGCAGGCAGCTCCTCCTGCCTGCTTGGCACCTGGCAGGAGCTGGGAAGTGAGGAGCTGTCATGGTGGCTCTGCTCGCCCGCCTCCGGCAGCGTGCCACCTCTGCGCAGCCAGCCACTGTCCTCCTTTGGAGAGGAGATGATATTTATCCTGGCCAAATTCTCTCCTTATGGGAGGACTAATTTCCATCTGCAGGATATCTTGCATGGGAATGGTGGATGTTGGAATCTCCATGGACCTCCTGCCCACCGAGTTCTGACCAAGCCACTCCTGGGCTCTCTGAGCTGTAGAGGGCAGAAGAAACAGAGGAAAAGGTCCAGGCACCAGCTCCTCACTGGTGGCAATGGCAGCACAGGCAGCAGTGGGACTCCAGCTGAAAGACACCATGAAGCAGGAGGCTGACATGATGGAAAGTTTTATAGGTTGCATGTGAACAAGGTGGTGAGGGTCTGGGTGGCAGAGGGATGCCAGGAGGTGGATCGCCACACGCAGCAGCAATGGGCTCAGGAGGAGCAGGACAGGTGGGGACTGCACTCAGAGCCTGCCCAACGGGACCAGCAGACAGGCAGGGAGCAGGGCGAGGGCTGCAGCCCATGGCAGCAGACCCTGATGCTCGTTGAGAGTATCACAGTTAAATCTGTGCTTTAAGATCTGCTGGTACCATTTTGTGGGGCTGTTTTGGCAGGGGAAAAGCAGGAGAGGAATTTCAAACACAGGGTGTGGAGCTCTGGAGCATCCACTCACCACGGTATCCTGCTAAGGCCACGTGCCAACAGCAAGGCTCACAGCCACTGAGGGTAACGAAGCACTGGGGCTGGCAACCCATTATGGGCTCTGCCCACACTGGGCCACCTAAATCACCCCAGCCCAGCTCCACGCCCCACCAAGGTGACTCCTCACAGCCCCAACTCAGACAAGTGCTTCAGGAGCTGATTTACCAAGTTCATCAGCTGCATTCCCCATCAGTCCCATCTCACCCTAGACATGAGCTGGGTGAGAACCAAAGCTCTGGGACGCAACCACGGGAGCCCAGACTTGTGCATTCCCCTCAGAGATATGATGCACCAGCACTGCCAAAACTCTGGTCCAAGCTGTTCCTGCTGAAGTCAGCAGCTTATTGCATTGCTGAGGAGCACAGCCAAGACTCAGGAACCAGCCTGAGTGTCCCAAAGGATCCCCAATGTCTCCTCCATGGTGTTCAAGATACCCACTGCAGACCATTCCCCATCAAATCTGCCCGTAGACCAGCAGCTCAAGCATCGCGTGCTTCAGCGACGCGTGGTGTTCACCACTGTCCATCAGCATTATGCACTTACAGATCATTTTCCAGTCAAAGGTGATGTCAGGGCAACTTGAGGGCTGTATGCATGTGTGCATGGAGGTGTTCAGGGCACGGGGAAAAAGCCAAAGAGCTGTTTTAATAATCCTTCCATTCAGAAGATGAATAAAATGGGCCTTCAGTACTGCTAGGTTTGATTTTCGTCAAAGGATGTGCAGGAAGCAGAAAGCCTCTCTCGCCCACATTTCCAGCTCTGAAGGCACGACAGCATTCAAACCGGGGGTTAATTTGCCGTTAAAAGAAAAAAAAAAAACCCCAAAGATCCCCCCCCATCCTGTGCTTTCTGTTCCTTCCACGAAGCAACTCCTCATGAAACAGCCCCAGCAGCCGGCCCTGCGTCGGCCCCTGAGGCATTGGGTGGGGGGTCCCACCGCCCTCACCCCACTCGGGGTCTGCGTAGACCCCCTGGGGAGCCGTGCTGCACCCTCTGCCGCCGCTGCCGCCGGCGGGCAGGCGCTGCCAGGGTGAATCAGCAGGATGCTGCTGCCAGCGGTGCCGACGGCCCGTCCTTCGGGAACACACACCGGCAGTGCCGTTGCTCAGCAGCCCCGGCCCAGGTCCTGTTCCCTTGCAATTCCTTGACCTACATACCCGCCTCGGACTTGGGCTCGCTTGTTTTTTCCCCTCTGCTGCATCAGCTCAATGCAAACCAAATCCTCTCGCCGCAGCTGGGCACGTGCCGTGCCCTGCAGCTGGACCCACGGAGGATGCTTATGAGAGAGTTAACCCCGCGGCCGCGGGGTTAACTCTCTCGTAAGCATCCTCCGTGGGTCCAGCTGCAGGTGGGTGTCTCTGCAGCTGTAGAGGGCAGAAGATGCAGAGGAAAAGGTCCCCGGCAAGGGTGCCTCTCAAAGGGGCACCCTCGGCACCCAAAGTGGTTGCACCCAAAGCCCCTTAACTGTGCGCTCGCCGGCGCAGCTGCAGCCACGTGCAGATCAGCATCATCACCTTCGGTCTGTCCTTCCCCTGTGCCTAAGGCAGAGACACGCAGAGCCTTCAGGGTGACACGGCTGAAGGCTGGAGGAAACACAGCCCTGGGAGAGAGAGAGACTGCAGAAGGGAGCCTGCAGCTGGTTTACCAGCCCACACTCACCCGACGCTGCTCTCTGGGGACAGACCGGGCAGTCGGAGGCAGAGCAGAGATGGCAGAGTGCCACCTGAGCAAGGGGTGAGATGAGAAGAGCAAGGAATTTTCATTTTAAGCATTTTTTTTTAATTAATCACACCCTTCCCCCGGATGCGTAGGATTTAAAACACGGGCAGCACTGGGTGTAAAACCCAGGTAGCGCTGGATTTAAAAGAGCAAAGGAAGGATTAGCTCTTGCCCATCACTCCAATTTCTCTGAAAAAGGTCCAGAATTTCCCCTTTAACCTGTTAAGGGAAACAATTCTTCCAATTTCCACTGCAGAACCCATCTGATTGCAAAAAGCTCTATTAACATCTAAAACTTCTTTAAGGCACAAGCCCAAGAGCAAGTCCTGTCTGCTTGTGGCAATTTTAGCACCAGAGATCACCTTGGTATTGTAAATAGCCAACATCTGGCATCAGATGTACATTAAATGAGCTGAAAGTGACCCCCTTGGGCCAACACTTTATATCTATTAATAAGAAAAGGAAAGCACTTATCTGCCTCCCTCCCACCACCAAATGTTAGGAGCCCATTAAGGGTGGGCACAGGCATGGCACAAGGATGAACCCAGAACACCCCCACAGCAGAACCAAGCTGAACCCCAAAAGCTCATGTTTAAGGGAAGTTAGAACAGTTGGACATCCCCTGGCACTGGAAGGTCCTGTCTGTCCCAGAGCCCAAGGTGTCATCTCTGCTGTTGTTCCTTATGGAGGAGGAGGGGGAACTGAAAGTTTGAGCACGGGGTGAGCATCTTCAGGGAGGGACGTCGCCTGCACCAGGTCAGAGCCAGGCAGCATCTCCAGGGACAGCAGCAGATTCCAGCTGAAGTGTTTATATGAACGTGTTCTCAAAACAACCTTGGTGCAGTGCTGAGGCAGGAGGGGAGAGGAAAAAAAAGAAGGAGAAAAACAAAAAAACCCTTGGCCTCGTCTGCTCCTGCAGCCGTCATGCACATGACTTCACACACGGGGGGCTGCTGGGATGAGACAAGGCAGCTCCAGAGCCCAGCCTGTGAGATCAGGATCAGAAACAGTCACAAGCTGGTCTCAGCCTCCCAGCACCATGGCTGAGCACGCAGGGCGAGGAAAAGGGGGAGGTAGGAATGAAGAGTGAGCCCATCCTGTGACTCAGGAGACACCCAAATGTGGGAACAGATGTGGGTTGGACATCCCCCCTCTGCTCAGCCCCAGTAATGTTTTAATGCAGGGACAACCTGGCAAGAACTTCTGGCCTGGGCTTCAGAGCCTGCAGTCTGCTCTGACCTGGGTTCCACCATGCTGGAGGCCACACCAACCCTACTGAGATGGCATGTGCTCCCCACCACAGCTGCCAAAGGCACAGACAAGGTCCTGAAGTTCCCAGATTAGCTGACCTCACTGGGGAGTGAACCATGGACAAATGTCACCATTCCCAGGAAACATTTTCCTTTGCTCCATAACCAGAATTCATTTTTTCCCATTTTTTACTTACATGCCCCATCCTTCTGCTTCTGAGCATCCCAAATCTCCTGCAGGCATTAGGCTCCTTGACATGGAAAACGAGCTGTTTGCAGTCTTGACCATTAATGTTGACCTTAATGAAAGATGCAGGTTTCAAAAGCATCTTCACTCTCTCTCCAGTGGAGCCAGTGGCAGCTGGAAGAGCTCCACTCTGGAAGTAAACTCTTCCACTCCATTTTCTTCCCCAAAATATGGTACTATTAGGTGTAAGAGCTGACAAAAGGCATGGATTGCATGACATAGTGAAGAGCCAATGAATCAGACACCACAGCATTTTGGAGGGAGGTTATATTTTGGCTGAACAAGCAGCAGAGCGGAGTAAGTGGCAACAGGGAGGTGAAAAAAATGGTGGAAAGCAGCATTGTGCAATTAATTAAAAAAGAAAAACCCAACCCAATGAAACCCCAAACTAAAAATAGACCTTCTATATCCCAGATGATTAGAAACAGCCCTGAGTGCAAACACAGGCTGCCTGGAGTTCTCCCTTTGGAAACACTGTGCCTCTGGGAGCAGGGCAATTTGTATCTCAGCATCAACTACTGAGCCGGGCTGCTCTGCTGGGGGTCTGCATGGCCTGGGGACGAGATGCAGGCAAGAGAGTGAGCACAGAGAGGAGGGTTCATGCTGCTGGGGAAAATGAGCCGAGCAGCCCCTCAGATGGCTCAGCTGCCTCCCAGAAGGGCTCTGGCAGCTGGCAAAGCCCCTATACGCTGCGGCAGCAGCACAGGTAACATCAGCGCATCCCAGAACCACGCACAAGCGCCGTGGCAGCGGATGGGATGAGCTGGAGGAGGAAAACTGCCTCTGGCTGATGACCAGCAGCATCTCCCAGCCTGCAAACGCTGAGCCCCTTGCTCAGACTCCGTGCTGCTTCGGCTTGTGCTTACACCCCGTTGCCTTCAATAAGGAAAATTGGCTAAAAAAGAAATAACAAGCGGGGCTGATTCCGAGGTGCTCAACCATCGCGTCTCACGGTGCGTTAGACACGGAGCAGTTTGGTCTGAGAGCATCCCTGTATGGACAGGAATGGGGAGAGAGGCCACAACTGTGTCCCAGGTGAAAACATGGAGCTTTCTTCCCCAGGGAGGAGAAAGGGACAGTTCATCTGTTTCCCTCTGCCGTCTCCATCCTCCACCAAGCCTGGAGCGGGATACCTGAGGGTCTCTCCCTACCCACCGCTCTACCCAGCGACTCACCTCGCTGCCCACTGCTCCTCCACCTTCCTCTTCCCCATCATCGCTCCCGTCAAGGCACGTTGGATGGGGACACGCTCACCCCTTTCTCGGGATCCCCCTCCGGGCCAGAGCCTGGCTCAGCTTCTCCCGCAGGGCTGGCTCTGCCCGAGTGAAACAGCTACTGTCCGCTCCGAGCTCCAGGCTGGGGCACTGGGAAGCTGTTCCCGGAGTGACAGACATAGGGATGACTCATTTCCCGTGTTTATTCCCCCTCTTCCCATTCAACAGCCCTCGCACTCCTGTCTCTCTCACTCTGCATTCAGGCTCGGGAACATTTTGCTCACCGAGGGCTGGATTTCAGCTCACTGCAGCTCCCCGAGGGCTGTGTGCTGATGGCTGCAGGGCTCTCAGCATCCTCAGAGCCAAACGGCTGGCTGGGACCTGAGCTCCTCGGTGCCCACGGGTGCCAAGGGACCCATCAGACCATGAGTATGACAAAGACCCTACGAGGGTCCCTGGAAATACTCTGCCTCCTGCTCCAGCCGCAGCCAGACGTGTGCCAGCGTGTCACCGGCTGTCCTTTATCTGAAGGGACACTGCAGACTTGCCAGCCTGCCTGCAGTGATCAGTGCACTGAGGGAGCAGGCGAGGAAGGGCAGGGGGGCAGGGAAGCCAGGCGAGCTGTTCAGAGCTCAGAGGGGATGCTGTCTGCTCTGAGGGGACAAAGGGTGCCGATGGCACCCACCGAAGGCTCGGGGACTTGAGCTGCTCCATCCGAGCGGGACAAGATGCAGATTAGCAGCCTGATGTGATGAAGAGGAGCATTTAATGCCAGGCTGGCCCTGTGTCTCGATGCTGGATGCAGGGAGTGGGCAACTCTTGTTCCCTCTGCCTGGTACCCACCATGGGTCAGCCCCACAGTTACCTGATATTTAAATGTTTCCAGCTCGCTGGGCAGATGTGCCCCAAACGTGCTGAGATCTCAGTGGGCACTGGCAGGGCTGGGAGAGAAGCGGGACAGGAGCTGAGCCTCCACCATAAGCCAGGCTTTACAAAGAGGAGCTCCTGAGTTGCTCTCCCCTCACCTGCCCCATCTAGCACAGAAAACCCACAGCCTCATAGGGGAAAAATGAAAGGGGAAAAGCCAGACCCATCTGTCCCCAGAACATCTCTGGGGCTCTCGGCTTGGAAGCTGTGCTGCACACGGACTGATCCATCTGCCCTGCAACTCCCTGGTCTCGCTGCCGGGTCGGGGCTGCCAAGCCCTGAGGCTCAACAGACCAAGTTTCTCTGCACTGCCTGAGCATTTAATCTACTCAGTGCCCTTTACCAGCCCTGGGCTTTACTATCTGAATTTTCACAGCACAGGCTCCAAAGAAAAATGTGACGATACCCAAAGCATCTCTGTGTAGTTGGAGCAGGGTCAGGAGGGTCTCAAGACACCCTTCCTTCTCCCTTCCTTCTCTTGCTCTGCACTCTTCCTTCTATCCTTCCTTCCTAAATCGCCTTTTTTCTTGCTTGTAAGCTGCTCTGGTGACTGGAGAGTCCTGGCCATGTGTATGTATTTATAAATATATTTAAAAATAAATATATATATGGCTCAGGATAAAGTCACAGCTCTGCAGCAGCTGTGCCTCAGAGTATCACAGCTCTTGGTTGCTGGTCAGACTAAAGCTAGGTCAGTGTTCAGGGGCAAGGCTGAAGAGAGCAACAACTGTCTTCTTGCTGGCCTTCAGGAGCAGAGAAATGACCCTGGGCTCCCCTCCTGCTCTCCCCCACCCCCTCCACGGCAACCCACCCATCCTCAGCCTGCTCACGACGATACATCCGCAGCCTGCGGCACTGCTTAGTGGAAGGCGATAAATGCTTAGTGACAGCACCAAAGAGCCAACCCGCCCTCAGAAGGGAGATGCAGAGCCAGCTGGTGATGGATGAGAACTGGGGCCTCTGTCCCTGAGACAGCAGCTGCAAAGGGAAGACCTGGGTCCTCTTCTCCTTGTCTGAACACCGATTTTAGGAAGCCATGACCAAAGCAGAACCAGTTAGTGCTGGTGTTTCAGAGCATCAATAGCTATCTTATGTGTGACATCCTCCAACAGCAAATGCTCTAAATTTGTCTCCAAACACAATGAGTGGACTTCACCAGGGTGACCACTTCAGGCAGATGACCATTTTCCATCCCCATGACAGTAAAAAGGTTCCCTGACCCAGAAAAACCATCGTTCTAACAAGATCGATCTGTTTAGCTTAATAAATAGGAGGTGAAAAAAAAATTAACTTGAGCACTAGCCAAAATATTGAAAGGCAGAAGAGATGTTGGCTAAAAGAGCTCTTCAGCTGAAGAGTTGAGGGCATGCAGATGCAATGGAGGATAGAGGAGAGTCAAACTAAAAGCAAGGTGCCAGTGAGAACACCTACCACTGCAGTAATACAGAAATGGTTCTGACCAGTTCACCCTCGCTCGTAACTGTACATCAGATTGAGTGTTTGGGTTTTTTCCCTTAACAAATTGAACAGGAATAAATTAAGGGATGTGCCACAGCCTGTATTTTGCCGTGGGTTAGATCGATGATCCAAATGTTCTTTGCTGGCTTTGCAGTCAATGAATCACTAAATTTGGATCCACATCCTCACCAGATGGATCAGAACCAGAAACCGAGGTGCTGCTTCCCTCAGGGTGGAGTTTCTCTCTGGTTCTGGAGCAGATCTGGGAATTCTAGTGAACGTTTTCTATCTTTTTCTTTTCACCCCAAAAGCCTGATTGCAAGGTTCAAATTATTTTCCAAGCACCTCAGTTTCCATGAAATCCTTGTGATTGCAGAGAAAACCTTCAAGAGTCCTGAAAGTCCCCACACCAGCAAATGAATTAACATGAACTCTGAAACTGGGGGCGTCCCTGCACTAAGATTCTCTCATCTGGGGTGGGTGCAGAGCTTCTCCCTGACTCTTCAACAGCCAGGGCTGGCAATGCTGAGGTTGTCTTCCTGAAAGCACGTTCTGGCAGAGGGATTCTTACAGTGGGCACAGACATCCCTTCCATCTTTTCAGTAACAGGCTGGGAGTGCGCTTCTCCGGCTGTTTGGCATTTGCTGGGAAAGATTCCGACGAGGAGAATCAATAAATTCCATCACAGATGACAAACATGGAGGGAAAACATCGCTTGAGGTTGCTAATCAACATCTGCAGTTGGGATGGATGGGGCATCCCAGGGTCAGCCCCCCCCCCCTCACCCTAAATGCTCCCGCATGTACTGGCAAAGCTCCTGCCAAGAGCTCCTCAGGCACAAGTGCCCCCCCTCCATCTGCAGTGGTGCTTCTGCCAGGTTCCCGGTCCCATTTCAGCAGTCTCCTGTCTCCTCGCCTTGAAAGCCTGATTGCAAATCCTAAACAAGTGCTCTATGATGGGCTGGCTCCCTGCCCAGAGACTGCATCAGAAATTCTGCTTGATGTATCAAACTCCCGGCAAACGGCGGCGGGGGAGGGAGGAGAGCCAGGGGATGTAAGGAAGGGGTGCCACAGACAACCCCAACTTCCCTGCTTCCCTCTTCCCAGGAGACCAGGGAAACACCAGGAGGTTCCTTTCCCTTTGACCTGTCCCTGCTTTGACCCAGGAGGGCTTTACACCACATCCTGATGGAACTGACCCATGGGAAAACAGGGGAGAGAGGGACTAAGGATGCCAGTCCTGCAGTGCCCTTCCTATCTACACAAGACCCCACTTCTCACAGGTCCTGTCTAGGACCACCAGCCCCACAGTGTCCAGCCACGCTCTTTCCTCCACCAGCAATGCAGGTATGATGGCAGCAGCTACTTGGCTGCCCAGGGTTTCTGACTGCAGTCCTGAATATCAAACCAAGGCCACGCTCGCAGCAGAGAGCTGCTCTGTGGGGTGACACAAGTCATGCTGAGGATCAGGGCACCTTGGTCAGCCCCACGAGGCTGTGTTGTCTGCTTGGAGGGCAAAGCGGAGCTCTTTGGAGACTGACAGACCCACGGAGTGTGGAGTCATCACAGAATCACTAGGTTGGAAAAGACCATTAAGATCATCAAGTTCAACTGTCCCTGTCCCCTCCTAAACCATCTCCCTGAGCACCTCATCTCCCCATCTGCTAAATACACCCAGGGGTGGGGACTCCACCCCCTCCCTGGGCAGCCTGTCCCACACCCCCACAGCTCTTTAGGGGAAGAATTTCTTCTGACATCTCATCTGAACCTGCCCTGGTGCAGCTTGAGGCCATTCCCCTTGTCCTGTCCCCTGTCCCTGGGCAGAAGAGACCATCGCCCACCTCTCTTCAACCTCCTGTCAGGTCATTCCAGTCAGGGAGAAGGTCTCCCCTCAGCCTCCTCTTCTCCAGACTAACTCCCCCCACCAGCTCCCTCAGCTGCTCCTCACAAAGTTTGTTCTCCAGACCCTCCCCCGGCCTGGTCACCCTCCTCTGGACCCCCTCCAGGACCGCCACGCTCTTCTTGCAGTGAGGGACCCAGAACTGAACGCAGCACTCGAGGTGCAGCCTCACCAGTGCCCAGTACAGGGGCACAATCCCCTCCCCAGACCTGCTGGCCACGCCAGTTCTGATACTGGTCATGTTGTGGACCAGTCCTTTGCACCATTTAACTAATTTCTCTCTTGGTGGGCAGAGAAGAGGGATGGGAGTAGTGCATGCAGGCAAGGAAGCAAGACTTCAGAACCACCCCCAGAGATGTCCCCAGGCAGCACATTTGAGCTCAGAAGACCTGGAGGTGCTGGTGGTAGTGCAGGGCTGTGCTCTCCCACAGACCACCTGATACTCAAAGTTTCAACACAACTCTGAAGTGGTTTTGGTCTCCTCACACAGCAACAAAAAGGTGAGAAAATCTTCAGTGTTTTTAAGCCAAAAAGTGGCACTATGTCTTTATGAGGATCTCAAATATTCTGGAGTCAAAGAGGTCAGTTTTCAGGCTCCAAAACTGTCAGAGGCTCTCGGGTCAAGAGACATCTGGAAACTGCCAGTTGATGTTAGTCACCTACTATTTCATCCTCGTGCCCTTTTAACTGGAGCTTCTTTGCTCTGTGAGAGGTTGACCCAGCAGACTGAGGAGCCCCTGGAAGAACTGCTGACATCAGCGGGCTCTGCATCACACCGATGCTACTCTGGTTTCTTCCCCGTGATGGCCTCCCTTCATTAGGTGTCACAGCACGAGGACAGTCTCGTTCAGAGGCACAGGGCAGAAAAGGCTGCTACCACTGTGCTTTTCAAGCCAGTTCAGCACAATCTTCACCCAAAATGAAGGATGAACTTGTGAACAAAACCAACCCTGAAGCCAGGTTGCAGAGCCTGTGTCACATCGAAATCAGCCCCTACATACATAACATCCCTTTCCTGAGGTGCCTCTGAAATAAGATGTCCCTATGTCCCCCCAAAAGGCTCCCTGAGAAGCAAAGACCCGAGTCCAGTGCTTTCGATTTCTCTTACCAACCAAAAGTGGGAGCATTTTTGGGGAAGGGTGAGACACTGGGGTGGATCACAGCTGGCTGAGATAGTAATTAGTCACGAGGGAAGAAATGATAATTGGGTCCCATGCTAAGGGCAGAAGAGAGAGAAGAGCAAGGTCCTCAGGTACCTTGGTGCCAGGGTGGGTTTTGGTGAGGATCAAAGGCAAGTCCTGCCTAGGTCTCAGCCTGGTCACTGGTGGGACATCAGTCCACGTGCGTGGGATGGGCCCTGCTCAACTCTGAAGGCATCTGAGCTTTAACACATCCCAATCTCCAGAAACAAGGACACCAACCACCACAGGAAAGGGCTATCAGCAGAGCCAGAGAGATCCCACCCATCAGCACAGCCTTTGGGTCAAATTAGTGCATGGAAATGGGGACAGCAGCATGGAAGGTCCTCGTGGGAAGGAGGATGCGAGATCAAACTGCAGCAGTGAAGGAGATGGAACTCTGGAGCAGAGACATGGAGCCAGGGTCTGCTCAAGAACGTGGTGAAGGTATGGAAATCAGTTTTTCTCAAGGAACACCTCAGATTAAAGATTAAAATTGTTATATTTTCCCCACCTATCAAACCACCGAGGCAGATGACCATTAATTAAATAAAAGACATCACTGCTGGTATCCACCTGCACATCACAGACACTTCCTGAGTCTGACTGGACAACCCTGCCCCATGCAGGACCAGGGACCTGCCCCTACTGGGTGGGCATCACCAGCTACCAGGATTTCTCCACCCCTCTTAGACAACATGGTACCCCAGACCGAGATGGACAGCAAGTGCAGCATTCACCCTGAAGGTCACCTGCTGCTTCCTGGCCACATGGGTGCCTGAGAGCAGTCAGAGGATGACTCCCAGAGAACTGGGCTTTCTGGATGGGGAGGGAGATTTGCCACTCACCTAGCAGCAGGTTCATGAGGACCTCTTGACCTGCCAGCGTGCTGCTCTTCACCAGGCAGATGAGTGTACCTGCGATCCAGGGGATGCCATGCCCCGTTATCCCCAGGAGGTTAATCATGGAGCGGGCACCACCCCAGGAGGAGGCTCTGTTGGCACACACTCCCAGCCTCTTGGACATGCAGATATCGATGGCCAGCAGGGAGTTGAAGGCGATTCCCTTGAAGGAGGGGTTGAGCTGCATGCAGTCCTCTTCGGGCAGCTGCTGCGACTGCCTCCGCTCCTTGGGGTTGTTGTTCTGGGCACCGGCTGCCCCGGCCTGGGCGCTCTGCTTTCTGCCGGAGCTCCTGCTCTCCTGGTTCCCCTTCAAGGGTTGATTCAGGGAGAGGAACTCAGCCCTGTTGAGGACATTGCTCCTGTCTCTTGCCCTGGACCGTGGCTGGGATGCTGGCATTGCAGTCTCTCTCTAACACACCCTGCTTTGCGAATACCGGCAAGGAGAGAAATCCCTCTTCTCCCTGCAGAGAGCTTCCCCCACTCCCACCCTCACGAGCTGTGAAATTGGGAAGCTCCAAAGGTTCCCCTCTGTTGCAGTTGCCCCCAGCACAGCCTGCAGCTGTTAAATATAGAGTAAGGAATGCACATGGCTGTTTACTTCATGGGCCTAGCAAGCTTGGAAGGAAAATTAATGCCAGGCTTGGCAGCCACTCCAGTGCCAGGGAAAAAGGTTAAACAGCCAATAGATTGGAAGAAGAGGAGGGAAAAGCGTTGTGCCAAAGGTTGGTTGCTTCTGGCCTGGTCTATTTAAATCTTCCAATTGCTTATTCCCCTGGGCTGCAAGGGAAACTGGGAAATGTAGTTTTTTTGGTACTACAATTAATATTTCAGTATCACAGTCAGAGCTGGAGGCGACTGCAGCATCCCTCCCTCCCTGGAAACGCTCCTACCATGGGCTGTGCCACCTGGCTTTGCAGACTCCAAGGCTCAGCATTGCTTGGGGGCTTCCCCCCAAGGGGCTTTTTTTTTCCCTGGGGATCTCCTTGATCTGTCTGTTCTGCAACACCTCACCCCTGCCAGGGCACCTGAGATACCACCTTCCCCTCCCTGGTATGGACACCCTTCAAACATCACTCACCCTATCCCCTCTCACCGCTCAGGGTGAGCCCCTGCAGTGACTTCCATCACTCACCCTGTCCCCTGACCCAAGGAGAGGCATCACCTGCCTCCTGGTTAAAAGAGACACGGCACCTCTAACGAACTCCCATCCCCCTGCCCCAGCGCTGAGCGTGGCCTAAATACTGCACATTCTGCCGTGTCATCCAGCACCGCAGATGCCACGCTGAAAGCAGGTGACAGCAGTGCCCGGTCCGGGAGCTGCGGCTGCCAGCAGCAGCACAGGTACTGGCCCCAGGGGAGCGGGCATCGCGGGATGGGGAGGAGGAAGGCTGGTGCCAGGCCTTGGGGAGTGCTCCTGCAGAGGACAGGCAAGTCCTGCCATCCCTCCTGCAACAGCACGTTGTGCTCCATCGCTTCATCTGTGCACAGCTGCAGTCAGCTCCCCACTGAGACATCTCCCACTCGCCGATCACCAGTGAGCCCCTGAGACCATCCTGTCTGTGCTCACAGCTCTACTTCACGGGTTGGAGTGATCTCACTACAGTCCCTGAACCTCAGCTGTGTGGATCTAAGCCTCAAGCACCGCTGGGACAGACTGTCCTCACCCATCTCCTCTCCTCCAGCCCTCAGGACAGCAGCCCACGGCAGCAACCACCTGAGCCAGATCCACCCGCTGGCCACCGCCGATGTACCTTCCCTGGGCACTGGGCTGTCACACCGCCCCTGTGCTCAAGACACAGGGTTGTTCCTATGCAAATAGGCTGGAAATCCCCTGTGGACAGAGAAATGGAGTAAATGAGTCTTGCACGGAGGAGCAGAATAGGCACATCCCGTGGTGCCAATGACATTTGGCTACACAAGTGTTCAGTTGCAGAGGTCGGTACCTGTACAGGTAACCCTGGGCATCAGGCACCCAGGTATCTTTAAGAGTCTTGTCCATAATGCACTGGGGAGTTGACATGTTAAATGAAAGGTCGTTCTTGGCTTTCTGAGATAATAAGAAAAAAATTTGTGCTCTGCACTTTTTAATCAGTAGTTCTCAAAATCCTCACGATGAGCCGTGCACCCAGCTTGTGTCTGTGTGGGGTGGAGGCAAGTCAGAGGGTCCTGCCTCTGGTCTGCAGTGATGCTCTGAGCCAGGGGAAGAGCTCAGCCTCTCCCCAGCCCATAAACCACAACCCTGTTCGGTTCAGGTACCATGTGGGGCTGCGGCACCCCGGGAGCGTGCACAGACGCTGCCACACCACTGCCACGCACCAGCTCCCGTCTGCTCATCTGCTGCGCAGCGGCATTCTCGTGCTATGGGGCAAGTCATCACCCTGCCCCTGTGTGCCTGCCCTCATCCCCCTCTGAGGCACCTGGAAAATCTCAGCCCACCTGACATCAGCCGGGGTGATAAACGCTGTCGCTGCTTTCTAACCCGGCTGCGGCTGTCACCTCCCTGCCGGACAGCGCCCCTGTTTCTCCAGCTCTACGCAGGGCTGCGTCTGTGTGGGGATCCCTGTGAACATCTGCGAGCAGAGGGTTGAAGTGCTGGTGGTCAGGAGCCTGCAGAAACGGGGAGAGTGCTCTCTGCCTCCTCCTCCTCCTCCTCATCTTCCTCTTGCTGGGGATGCTGAGCTAGTAGTGAGCGTGTTCCTCGAGCTGTCACGGGGAGAAACTACCTTCAAAGCCCCGGGTGTTAATTTAATTTGGTGCCTGTCTCTTCTGCTGACACAGAGATGAGGGGAATTTCTCTGCCTGACACACAGAGCTGCCCTGCTGCCCCGTGGGAGCCCAACCTCGCGCTCTGGTGGGAAGGGGCCAGGGGAGGAAGGGCAGTGTGGGATGTACGCGGTGCCAGCAAACCCTATGGAAAATGCTGTGGGACAGGAAAGCAATGTGGCCTGTCCTGCAGCCAGGTGGGCTGTCACCACCCATCCCAGGGGAGAACTGAGCCATGGAGGGAAACATCCCCGAGGCGGCACTGGGGCCGTGACGAGCACCGTCCCTCTGCACTGCTCACAAACCAGCCTCAAAACCAGGACTCTATAAATATCCCTGCTAAACCTGCAGACAGGCTCCCTGCTCCAGCAGGGCTATTCCAGGCCTGACACCCGATCCCCACAGGTCATCGAGCAACCAGGAGCGTGCCCAGACAGACAAATCCAGCTGCACAAATCCACCACACTCCACACACTGCGCCCGCTCGGCCCTGGCCGTGCTCTCCGCCTGCCCACCCTGCCGCAGTCCCTGCATTGCTGCAGCTGTGCATGGTGTCAGCAGGCAGCACAGCCATGCAGAGCGTGCTGGAGGCGTGGGTGGGACAGGAGGGACAGCAATGTTCCCTTTTGCCCATATTCACTGGCAGTTTTGGTGCACCCCAGGCTCCAGCTGGCCAAGAACTATTGTTGACAGGCAAAGAACTTGCCAGCAAACCGCAGCATGGAGTTCCTAGGGATGGATTTTCTAGGGGTGAAGAAGAAAGCTTGGACACAATAAATATATAATATTCTGCAGCATTTATATATAAATTCTTACTTATCACAGCTTTGTTCTCGGGCATGGGAACCATTCTGCACACAGCTTAATGCCACCACGCTGGGGTGGGGAGTGCTAATGCCTTCAACGCTCACAGCAGCACAATGGACACAGGCACAACCCAACCCCAAAGAAAACTCCCCCTGAAGATGAAAAGCTGATGTAATTAGAAGGAGATAATGCAATTTCCTAGTTGACCAGAACACCAGAGACAGCCAAGTTAAAGCAAGACCTGGCTGAAGCTTCAGGGAAACCGGAGTCGCAGAACACGTGGTTTCACCAGATTCATAATGCTCCGAGAAACTGTGACGAGCTTGTTTGAAAAGTGTGAAAGAGCCTTGGAAATGTCAAAGTATTTCAGCACCTTCTGGAGGCTGCTGAAGCGACTGGATATTTCACTCGGAGATGCTCCTTTCATCCTTTCCTGTAACTTACTATGAGATAGTAAGTTACTATGAGATAGTAAGTTACTTACTCATAACTTGAGTGTGTTTGGAGTTTTTAGATCTGGTGGAGGGTGAGTGACTGTAGTCATGCCCTTCACAGGGACAATGAAATTTAAAATAAATATTCCACCAATGCTTAGGGAAACACGCAGAAGAAAACCGTAGTGACATACCCTGCTTTTCCCACCCGTTGTAGGTGGAAGGGAACAAATCTGCATCCTGTGTCATTCATTCATCAGGATCACCCAGTAACTCCAGTCTCTCCTACCTGCCTGAGGACAGACAGGCAGTGCTGGAAAACACCAGGCATTGCATGAGACAACCAACCCTGCGGGGCGGGAAGGACTAAAAGACACTGAGCTCTGTGCCACTACTATCTGCAAGTGGCACCAGCAAAGCAATTTTTACCAATCAGTACCTTGGGTTTCCCGCTTTTGAGGAGGACACACACACCCAGAGCCCTGTGGAACGCTCAACACGCAGAGCTGTTACCAAAACCTGGACACATGCACCTCGCCTGGTGCTCAGCTCTTGAAATTCACATCCTCAGCAGGACCAGCCGGTGATGTTGCTCCTAAACCCATCCATAATACAAGTTTACAACTTTCCCACTGGCCTCTGCTGCCTGGGATGTGTCTCTCCCTCTGTTCCAGCTGCCCCTCAGTCCCTTCGCTGCTTTGGAGAGCTTTGCACTTGTAGCTGCTTGAATCACAGCCCACCCAGCCGGGGGCTGGGGGCTTTGTGAGGAAGCAGAGCATCCTTTTACTAAATCTACCAACTGAGCTCCAGCCAGGAGAGGGAAATCTTAGCCTGGGAATCCAAGAGAGAATACACAGCTGTTAAATTTAAAA
>VXBZ01006463.1:444121-480892 GCA_013399135.1 Heliornis fulica
AGGACAGAAATTCTTCTGATGTCCAACCTCAATCTCCCCTGGGGCAGTTTGTGACCATTTCTTCTCATCCTATCACTTGTTACCTGAGAGAAGAGACTGACCCCACCTCTCTGCACCCTCCTTGCAGGTGTTCCACTCCCTTAACCATCTTGATGGCCCTGTGCTAGACTCTTCCAAGTAGTTCCCTGTCCTTCTTGACCCGAGGGGCCCAGAACTGGACACAAGAGTTGAGGTCCTGAGTGTGGTGCTGGAGCTGCCAAGGAGCTGCAAGAGGATACCTGCAACCCCAGAGCTCTCCTGAGCCCCCACACCCTTCGCAGCCCTCCATAAACACCTACACAACAACCTGTTTTGGCCAGGTCCAGGTAGCTACTGGTCCCTGCAAGCAAAGCCCTGGCCCTGTGGGGCAATGGCTCCTTGGTGGGTGTCAGCAGCAGGACAGACTCCAACAATCTGTCCTGGACACCTACAGATGCAGTTTTAATGTCAGGGATGAGCTTTTTTTGGCAGGATGGCGTGACAGGCACAACTTCCAGTAAAAGCTCAAGGGGGACTGTGTTCACAACTACTTCTCCTTCCTTGAAGTCCTGCATGGTTCAAAACTGATTAATTAATGCATTATCCATAATTTACAACAGGTCAAGTTGGGAGCTTCCAGATCTGCTCGATGGTAAAATCCAGGCCATCAGTGACTCGGATGGGGTGAACTATCCCTGGTATGGAAACACGACCGAAACCTGCACCATCGTGGGTCCCACGAAGAAGGAGTCCAAGTTCAACATCAGCATGAACGACAACTTCTACCCGAGCGTGACGTGGGCGGTGCCCGTCAGCGAGAGCAACGTGGCCAAACTCACGAGCATTCACCGGGATCAAAGCTTCACCACCTGGCTGGTGGCAACCAACACGGCCACCAGTGAAATGGTGACCTTGCAGACTATCAAATGGCGCATGAGGCTGGGCATCGAGGTAAATCCCAGCAGACCCTTGGGGCACCGTGCCAAGCTGCAGGAACCCTCTGCTCAAGAGCAGCCCCAGGTCCTTAGCAAGAATGAGCCAATACCACCCAGTGCCCTTGTCAAACCCAATGCCAATGATGCTCAGGTACTCATGTGGAGGCCAAAGGATGGACCACCACTTGTGGTGATACCTCCAAAACACCGGTAATAGAAACCTGGCGTCCCGGCACCGTAAGGGAGGAAACAGAAACCAAGTAAAACAATCACTTAGGTATTAGGATACACACGTATAGTCTGAGCAAAATCAAAATGCACTTTCTATTCATTCAACAAATGCAACCATTCTACCTTCTCCCATTGGGACGGATTTCACTGTGCTAAAGCTAGAGGAGACCTTGGACTGGGGTCTGTCTCGTCACTGGATTCCTAAGGGAAGAAACCAACACTGATGTCTACCCGTAGAGCTTTTTTGTTTTCCCTCTTCTTCTTTCCCCCCCACACTTTAGTTACTGTTTGAAATTCAGTCTCATTAGCTTGTCCAGACTGCCCAGAACAATAAGAACATTTGATTTGGGATTTTAAGATATTTTTTTTTTCTTTTTGGTTGAGAACGAAACAAGTTCCTGGAGCAAGAAGTTGACTATTTAAGAAAAGGATTTTAATTATTTATTTTTTTTTAAAGCTGTAAGGTTCTGAGTTGCAAATACAAGTCATGCGGCCTTATGTAGACTTTGCTTTGCATTGCCAAACTTTTGCCTTAAAGCTACGTTTGAAAAACAACAAAAACACCACCAGGCAGAATGTCCTTTCTACAGAATATTTGGGAGAAAGTTCTGGAACGAGGAACCGCTTGTCAGCGTGGCGCAGGCTGATGGATGAAAAAAGGGCATGAAATGGGAAGAAGTGTGATAAAAAAAGAGAATCTTCTTGGTTTTTAAGCCTGGAACGAGGAAGTGTGGAAATAATCTCAGCAATGCAAATAACAAACCTGCTGCAGGACATCTCTTGGGTGGGAGCTCCTCGGCCATCTCCTTGCTTCACAGAGGGGCCACAACCAAGCTTGCCCTGCGATCTCGCAGCATCCTGGTAGTGTTATCATGTGGGACCATCTCACAGCGGGAATTGTGGCCCTGGCAGACAACATAAAGTGAGAGAGGGGAGATGTCCCACTGGGTTTGTCCTTAGGACATGTGGGTGTTTGCCCAGCTCACTGTGGTCTTACCTCCTTGGGGTGTAAGAGCCAACGTGCTGGTGTGGGTGACACTCTGTCACCGGGAAATCCAAAGTGCTGTGAGAAGAGCAGGGTGCAGAAAGGATCCTCTGGAGTCACTGGGGCTGCATGGGTGTAAGCCAGGGCAGATCTTATCTGCCAGGTCTACCCAGCAATACCCATAATTGAGGAACCACCACATCTGGAACACCCATCCCTGGCAAACCCATGAAGCAAAAGCTGTGGAAAGCTCTTCTTGCCCACAATGACAGATCACGTTGGGGGTAGCAGGTAACTTTCTTCCAAATGACATCATGATCTACACAACTGGGGATGGGGCACGGCCACGGTACCGCACCTGTCCAGTTGTGGCACGAACATCTATGTAGCAAAGGGTAATGCATGAGAAGGTGCAGGCAGGGCAACACCTGTGTCTTGGGTGCGGATCCTCTAGTCAGGTGCATTTGGGGCAGGAGGTGGAACCTGGAGGTTTTAGAAAGGACCAGACAGCTTCAGAGAGCCAGATGCACTTCATGGTGCAATGGAGGAGCCATTTGAATGGGATGGTCACGGTTTGCAGGCAGAGGAAGTTCTGCAGAAGAGGTGGCATCTGGAGGACAGGGCACAGGACGGGTAGCAGGACATCTGCTCTCTTGCTGCAGCACGGGGCCAGGGGCAGATCACTTCCCCTTCCCTCTCAGATCCTTCCTCGTGATAATGTTTCTTCCTCTTACTAACAATTTGCCTCAAGAGTAGGACTGAAGAGAGCTCAGCACTTCAGATCTGAGCCTGGCCTGACCAGGTCCCACAACCACCCATGCTGCTCAGAAGGCTCTCTCCTTGGAGAGACACCAATTAGCTGCTATTGCCATCTTCATCCTCCACACAGGAGGTCAACAGCAAGAAATCCTCACTTCTCCAAAGCCACACCATCTACTTTGGCAACGAGTTCAACATCACCCCTGCCTGGGGAACACACTCCCAGAAGACACGTCCCCTCCTGCCCCCACCACAACCTCAAACCAGCACACAAGGGTCCTGGGTCCCTGCAGCCATACCCCCGTTCCCAGGGGAGCCCACCCTCCTCCACGCACCACTGCTTGGAGATGTTCCACCACAGAGCCGCCCTCTCCGACGAGCGGATCTCTGAGGTGAGAAGTCTTGTGAACAAATAGACTGGATCAAACCCAAATCCATGAGCCAAAGGTTGCCTAAATCCAGGCTTTGGGACTGTGAAGGATGAACCTGAGGAGACTTTGACTTGCACAGTCACTCTCTGTATTAAACTCCATTTTCTTACACGGATTCAGATCCTAACTAGAGCTCCATACAGACTTGTATTTTCTCCTAGGCAATACAAGCAGAAGAGGACAAAGGCGGGAGCTGCGGGTGAGTCGCCGGTCGCGCTTGCACGTATCTCAGCTGGGTACACTCGTGGGCAGCCCCACGGGCAGGAGCAGAAGGGGTATTCTTGTCTGGTATTCACTTTGTCTCCAGGTGCTGAGTACTTCAAGTTCTCACTGCTGTCAGCACGGGTCGAGGAAGTCAGACCCACTTGTCTTAATTAGCTGCACGAAGGAATTGCAAGGAAAGATTTCTTCTCAGTCACCAAAAACCACATTCAGGGAACACCTACGTCCTTTCCCACCGAGCTTTGTGTTGGACTTCGTCTCCCAGTGCATTAAACAAATCTGGTTCCTCCTCCCTCTACCTGGTGGACCCGATGCATCCACGCAGCGTGATAGTCACCTCCTGGCTAGTTTGTCCTGTTGCACTGAAACACCCCCAGCTGAGCAGTAAATAAGAAGTTCAGATGTCGCATTGGGGTCGGCTTTGCATGGACTTCTCCCCTCCTAGAGAATGCCTTTACCCCGTGCCTCGGTCGAAACGTGCCCCCGCCGCCTCCATTCGCGTCACGAGCCACGGCGCAGGAAAGCGATGCTGCCTCTTCCGGGATTTCACGTGTTCTGATTAAAAGCAAAGGGTTGGTTTGTTTCCTTGCTTTTTTTTTCCCCTCAAATGCTGACAGGGATGGATGGAATCAGGGAGGAACGGTGGCTGGATGTAACAGGTGCTAAAGCCACCGCTGCCGGTGTGGCCGGTTAGCAGCCGCGTGGGTAAACAGGGACTGACGGGGTCCTGAGGGGACGTGAAGACCCTGCACCGATCGGGTGATGCAGAGGTAGATCAAGCCCATTCTCTGGCAGCTTTCTGCAGAGCCAGGCACGTCTGAAAGGTGCACAGGGAAGGTGATGGGGTACCAGTGTGGGGCAGAACTGTAGGGTTGGAAGGGGTCGGAAGGGGTCATCAAGTCCAACCCTGCTGACGTGCACATTGCTGCCTCACCTCTCTCAACCACAATGCTCGGCACCTCGTAGCCCCAGATCGCTGCAGGAGCTGAGCATAGCCTGACCACTCCTGTCCAAACCCTGCTGTGATCCTGGGTGGGAAGCAGCAGGTCTAGGTGATGGCAGAGACCCCCACCTGCACCTTCACCCCCGCGCCAGCAGCGGGGCCGGCAGACACCACCAAGCATGGCCAGCAGTGTCACGGGCCGTGGGGTTCTGGGGTTCTCCTTTCCTACCCTTGACACCAAGATGAGGGTGAGAGAGAGGGACAAGCCCCTCGGGGCATCCCCAGAAATAGGAACCCGCGGCAGAGGGGAAAGAGCTGTGGAGCAGAGAGCAAGGCTGGGTCCCGCAGCAGGGGCAAGGCCAGGGCTGCCCACGCCGTGTCCCTCCTGCCCTGGCTCCCGGCGCAGCAATAAGAATCGTCCTTGGTCCTGCAGAGATACTGTGAAAAATAAAACTAAGATGTACTGAGTCTGGACACTTACAGAGATGTAAAAAAAAACAAAACTAAACCCTGCTTTTATAACAGAGAAATAAAGTGAAGTTTTCAAACACACCTGTCTGGAGTCATTTGGGTGGTGGGTGCTTTTAAAGAACGTGCTGGTGGCGATAAACACCAGTGTCGTGGAGTATCCCCTCTGTTTCAGTTCTTACACATCAGAGAGAGTGTGGGGATCTCTGGTAAAAAACACCAGCTGACATCCTGCATTACCAGGCAGCTGAGCATCTTGTGAGGGCAGGACAGAGCTGAGCTGCTTGGCACTGGCAGCTGCTGAGCTTCCACACATTTTGGTTTCCTGATGCTGCAAGTGCTGCATCTGGAGAGAGGATGCAGCCCTGGGCCTGGCCCTGGTGCAGCAGAGCAGTCCACCCTGGGCACTGCCAGGGCTGAAAGCTGCCACAGCGCACGCCCCGGGTCCTTTCCCCCAGTTTGCTTTCCAGTAAGCTGCTGGAGCACAGAGGTGCCAGCCCAAGGGATCAGCACATCCTGCAGGCTCCCCTCCTGCTGGTTAGTCCTGAGGAAAATATGGGGTTCTCTTCTTTGGGAGTGGCTTTTTGTCAGTAGTTTTGCTGCTTCAGCCTACAAGGAATCACCAAGGTTTGTCCCAGAAGCAGCAAAGACTCAGTCACTCAGCTGCAAGATCACGCTGCCACATCCGCTCCTACCCAGCACCTCAGGACTCTCCTGGTTGCACTGGTGGAGCTGCACCATGCTTGGGGCTTTCTTGGCACTGGACCCTTACCTGGGGGTCACACCCACAAGGTGAACCTCACACCAACATCTGCCCCTCACTGGGTCCTGCCTGGGTGAACAAAACCCCATGACAAGCCTGATGTTCCCCTTGAAGGCTGCAGCTAACCGACCTCTGCTGCTCGAGAGCCTTTTGCACACTGCTGCATGGGGAGGGGGGAGAGCTGGCACCACCCACCCAAAACCACCGAGGTGTGTGTGCCCATATAAACCACCAACAGCCATGGAGTCAGTCTGGGAAGCCCCACCAGCACTGAGCAGCTCCCATACATCGCAGGGGAAGGGCAGGAGTGAAACATGGGGGTGGTCATGGCTGGAGGAAAGGAATGTGCTCAGATGGAGCCTGAGAGAGGAGAGGGGCTGAGTGGGATTCCTTTCCAGAGTGGAAACTCTCCAGGCTCATCTGTTGATAGCAGGTTAAATTTAGATGTCCCAGTTTTGGAAGGAGGGAGGGGTGGAGAGGGGACACCGGCCAACTCACAGCTGTTTTGGGTGACACCCCGGAGAAGCCAAAGCGCCGAGTCGCTTACTGTCTGCTCCGAGACAGTTGGAAGGCTCTTGGGAAGGATCAGGAGCATGGTGGGAAGGACATGGCCTGGTGAAGCCAGCAGAGCCCCAGCCACAGCAGAGTCCAGGTCTGGTGCTTCAGATAACACCAAGGCCCATCCTTTATCGCAGTACATCTGCCAGGGCTGGGGCTACAGCTCAAAACTGACCTCCCAGAGGCTTTGGCGTTCGGCTTCATCACTTTCTAACCCAGTTTTAAGCAGATGGAGGCAGCAGCTCCTTCATGTGAAGAAATGCTGTGTGGCCTCCACAGCCCCAGCTCAGAACTTCTTGCAGGGACTTCCCTCCACTGATGCAAATCAGGTTTTGTTTCCCATTTCCCCTATCTCACATCTTGCTCAGCCGCTCGTGTGCAGCGGCTGCAACTGCTCATTTTCATTCCTCCATGTTTTCAAGTTTTAAAGCACAATATTTTTAGCAATGCACTGAGGAGCCTTGAAGCACCTCATACAAAAATAACAATACCACTGCCTCACACAGCACACACACATAACCACAGCCGAGCTCCCCGAGCAACCCGCACCGAGCGTTCCAAGGCTGCTCTCAGCGGCACCTTTGTGAACGGGCCCCAAACCTCCCAGGTCAAGGTCTTGGCAACAAGCCCACACACAGGACAGTGGCACTGGAGAGCCTCATCTGACCCTATCACAGCTCATATCTTTGGGGTTTCCCCAGGTTTCCCCCCTCAAAACAGAACAGCTGCTTACATCACCTGTGATGCTGAAGCCGTTCTGACATCATTTGGGCGGCGGGCGCTGAAGCTCCTGTGGAGCAGGATCCCAGGGAGGTTCTGCCAGGAGCACAGACCCAGGAGCACCTCCAGCACCCTGCTCCGAGGGCGTCAGGGGATCTGTCCCTTCCAGAGCTGGATGGAGATGCTTCGAGGAGGCAGGGCCACAGCCTGAGGGCAGGAGCAGTGTCACAGCACCAGGGCTCAGTGACAGCCCAGCCACGTTGTTTGAGGAGCGCTCTGGCTGGCAAGACACAGCTTCATTTGTATCTTGTGTTCAGGCACAGGCACATATAGAGGGACACAGGCACATTTGGAGAGGTCCTGGCCAGAGCCATGTTTACAGAGAAGGAGCTTTGTGACCCACTGAAAGCTGAAGAATGAGATGGAGATGGTGTGACAGGGAACATGCTGAACACAACCGTGGGGCCCTCAGGGAGCCAAGACAGAAGGGCAGGGGCACACGTAGGTGAGAAGGGTCAGGCAGCAGGCCCTGGGCCAGCAGGTCCAAGCTCACCCCTTGCTGAGGATGAGGCAGTCTTTTCTCAGGAGCTGCAGGACCCTAGGGCCTCGGTGCTGAAGGAGGGAGGAAGGACAGGGCTGGTTTTGGTGCTGGCCAAGGGCTGCTTACCCTGCCAAGCTGTGTCCACCTCCTCCTTGTCCCCAAGGCTCAATGCAACATGTATCTAGGGACAAGAACTTCCTTGGCACCAGCAGGCAGGCTCACACCAGAGCCACGGGCAGGATTATTTTTCCCTGTAAGCAATGCTGAAAGCAACACACAAGGGCAGGACAGATGAAAGCATGGAAGAGATAACTAAGATGTCACTTCATCCTTGGGTCTGGGACACATACACAGGTTGATGGGGCGAAGGGAGGCAGCTCCTTGGCAGCTGGCAAGGGGCAGAGACTGAAACCATGGGGTGGGAGGGGGGGGCCATATCTACCCTTACCTTTCCATGGCCTCACACCCCACTCGCAGCTGGAGGGAGGGGCTGAGATGTTCAGTGGTGCTGTTCCAACCTCCACCATGTCCCTCAGGGATCCTACTCATCCCAAGCCTACACACACCCCCACCCCAGGGCAGACCACTGCTGAGGCCGACAAACCCATCCTGAGCAGGATGTTCACATCAAAAGCACCTCTGTTCCCCCCCACCCCCATCAGCAGGGTTTCAGTGACACCAGCTCTGCCTACAGCACTGCTCAGGCCCAGGAGGGACGTGGTGAGACAAGGGATAGAACCCAGCAGCACAGGATGAACTTCAGCCCTAAGATCCCTCCTCAGGTTGGCAGCAGAGGGATGTCACCAGTACGTGTCACCAGTCACCTCTTCACACCATGCTGCTGTGGTGTGGAAGGGCCAAAGAAACGACCTTCTTCCCTCCCAGGAGACTGACCTGGATGGAGAGGTACAGTACTGGTGGGGTACTGGTACTTCATGAGACACCCATATTCTGCAACACTGAGTATTATACAGTAAAAACCTTTACAACAGGAGGTTAAATATGTCTGTCTCTTTATGCCTCTGTGACAAAGCTCCATTCTGCTCTTTTCCCTGAAAAAGGCTCTTCAAGGTTGTTCTTTCAGCCTCTGAGGAAGCAGAAATCCCCAGCCTGGTCTCTCCCTGGGTTTGGGGAGATCCTCCCTATGCCTCAGGCTCCCCCCTTGCCCACCCAGGCCATCATCAGCACTCCACATCACACAGAATCACCAGCTCTCCACTTTCCACCGCCTCGAGGCCGTGGTGTGGTCTCAGGGGGCATGTGGAAGTTAATTATTCCTAGTGAAAGAACACGTTTAAGAATCCACCTTTGATAAAAGCCTTGGAAGATTCATCCTACAGAAACAGCAGGAAAAGAAAATCGCCTACCCCATTAGCCCAGACAGAAGGACAAAGTTCATCAGAGCAGCCCTGGAAGGGTTGCAGCCACTTCTTCAGGGGTGAACCAGCCTGGGCAACCCAGCTACTGAGACGTGGATCCGAGCCCAGCCCGACCTCGGCTCCGGTACCAGACCTGCCAGGACAGTGATTTCCTGCAGTGGAAGCTTTAGGCTTTGGTGGACACCTGTCTGCAAGAGCCTGGACAGAGGCCACGAGATCACATGCCACCTAACAGAGATGAGAGACCATCACAGCTTCTGGGAGCCACCAACCAAGCACCACACACACTTGCCAAATCCTTGAGTCATCTAATAAAAATGCAGTACTCCCCCCCCCAGTCGATTTTGCTGCATTTTTTGTGCATATTCCTGTAGGCTTGTGGTCACGATCAGCCTCTCTGTGCTGCTCAGCTCCTCCAGCAGCTACTATGGAAACCAGGAGCAGCACCTGCTTCTCAAGGGCAGACAGTTCAGGGGGTTGGGTTTTCAGCTGTGAGTTTGGAAACATTGCAAGAAAACCCAATTCCTCATGCCCTTCAAGTGCAGGGGGTAAAGAAGTTAAACAGGTCCCATGCAGTACAGCAGGGACAACCCCAAACTGCTCCCATCATTCCAAAAAAGAAACTTCAACTGGCTCAGCACACCAACATCACATGCCAAGCTGATCTTCTCCATAGCAAGAGGTTTATTTGCTATCTGGGGGAGCACAGCTGATAGGGCCTGGCTAGGAGGTGTCGCATGCCACAGCCAGGGGAGATTAATGCCAAGAATTTAAGGTCAATGGTTTGGGTCAGCTACTATTTATAAAGAAAGGAAGAAAAGCAGAACAGCAATATCACCTCTAGGCCTTCAGAAGTGTTGTGTAGTCAAGGAACACACACTGCTAGGGCCCACTTCAGCCTATCTTCAGCTTGTTCTCCCAACTCCAAACCAGCACGTTTCAGACCGTTGTCTCCTCCACTCCAGCACTTTACACAGAGCAACAAAACCCCATTACATCACTTCAAGGTGTCATGGTCAGATGCATCACATCGAGAAAGAGTTTGTCCAGAGTGCCTTCAGGGCATTCTTCAAAACATTTGCTCAGTATGTTCAAGTCTAAACAGATGAGAGTTTCCCAAACATTATTGAGTAAAGCAAAGAACTGCAGGGTGAGGAAAAATACAATCTCATTCATACATGTCAAAAATCAAAACCCAAAAAAACAGCTGGCAGGAGAATCCAACAGCCTTGAGCTGCAAAATCACTAATGCCTCTGGATGGAGGTCACATGCCAAATTCAGTGGCCAGAAGTTTTCCCTATAACCTGGGTGCTATTTTCCGAGTTCTGCAAAATTTACAGGAAGGTAAAAATAGGAGAGCGCTTACTTCCCACCTCTCTGCTGAATGTTACTGCCATGGGAACGTGTTCTGCACGCTGCCAGATTCTCCTCAGATAATTTCCTATTTCTCCACTGAGCTTCTGGCTCACACATGACTCAGTATTAGCACTTTGGTGAGATAAACACGTGCCCCGTCCTATACTTAAAATTAACAGGGCAAAACTTCAGCCCCTTTGTAAGGGCCTAGGGATGATCAGGCATTCTCTTCTGGTTTGTATCAGGAACCAAGTTCAGCTACTGCCTCAGCCAGGGAAGGGATCAACAACAGAATGGTGAGTCCAGTATGGGGCTGGTAACCACAGTGTAAGTCTAGTTCCTCTAGACAGAGGGAGAGAAACCCTCGCACCGCAAATAACACCGAGGCAGATAAAATAGTTTAATATAGAGCGAGAATAGGTATTGCATAAAAATAAGCAAAATCTTTTTCTTAAAAAAAAAACTTTAAGAACTTGTATTTAAAAGAAAAAACTGTTGGGACATTGGTCATGTAGGTGAGTCATGAATGCAGGAGCTACAGCTCAGTTCTACAGGAGAGCTCAGGCTGGTCTTAACTTCTCCATCCACTAAATCCAGAGGAAGATCTGTGGAGCAAGGAAAAAAAAAAACAATACAGCAGTGAGTGCTAGAGTCTTCCTGAGACAGGATTAATTCAGCAGATCTCTCAAATATTGTCTCCCTAGTATCAGACGCTTCTCATGAGAATGCACTGGTATTTCCAGTATCTTTTACTGTATCAACACAGACAAACCAGATATAATTACTTTTGTTCTAGAGCCTACCATCTGCAGATATTTAACAGGAAAGCAAGGTAAAAGAAAATTGCTAGAAGTAACTCAGGAAACCAGTGGCAGAGCATGTGCCACAGTTCACCTCAGCTTAGTTCCATTCTTTTAACTGTAAATCATCACTGCAATTCAGGCAGAAAAGCAGTGATTTATTTCATTCCCTGTTGGAACCTGATAAATGGAGTGGATCACAGATTCACACACACATCGTGTCCTGGAGAGGTGGAGAAAGAGCACGATCTAACTGAAAATTTGCTCTTATATAAAAGATAAACCTCACTGGCAGCCACAATTTCAGAGGTTGGACTTTGAGCTCTATGCAGCTCCATGAAAAAGGAAATCAGAAATAACTATGTTATTGCTACTTTCAATGCTTATTCTTATAAGCCATTCAACTCTTCTATTCTGATTCTACTTCTATTTGTAGCAGAGTTAGACATAAAGTGATACTTACGTGTTAGGTGATCCAAAACCAAACCCTGAAAGAAACACAAGACAGAAAATTAATTGTTAAAAGGTAAAATGAACAAGTAAAATTTCTAAAAAACATCCCCTCCCATACACAAGCTGAAAAACATTTCCCTCCTGCCCTAGCCCAGGGAAAGAGGGGTGAGCAAACAATGAAAAGTCAAATCTCCACCTAGAAAAGAAGTGACTTGCCTGGGTTCCTAAGAGAGTTTTGCTTTCACTGTTAATCAGCTACTCATTCATTAACAACAACTGCCTGCAATGCACCTGGTTTATTCACCTCTCCAGGAAAAGGCAGTTGCTTCCTGAACATGGAGTTTGTGCCAGGCAGATCCTCTCTCAAAGCAGTAGATCTCAGCCCTGGGTAAATCCCTGCAGCTTCACTGAATTACATCAGATAAACACTTGGCTACTGGTGGCATGGCTCAGTTTTGCAGTGCATGTTCTTTGGAGGCCAAGTATTGCAGATACCTGTGCATATGGCACTGAAGAGATCTAATTCTTTCTCAATATTTGCCTTTGAGAAGGAAGAACAACTCCACAGAAAGGGGTGAAAAGCAATAATCTGGTGAGGTGTGCAGAAGAAGAGGAACTTACTGACTTGCCATGCAACTAACCAGTGGTGGAATGATGAGCTCAAGTCTGAGAAGACACTGCACCCCACCCCACAACTCAAGTTCTCCCAGACACGTCCCTTCCCTACAGCATAACCAGGATGATTTTTGACCCGGAGCTGAGGAGTCAAGCCCAAATTCCAGGGAAAACTAGAGATATGTGTCTGGTTAGGTTCATTATATTTTAGCTTCTCCTACCTCCTCCACCTGTCCCAAAAGCTGAGAAACCAGTGCTCTGTGTGCCGAAACCGGTACCCTGCTGCGACAGCGACCCAAACGTCAGGGTGTTCTGATTTGCCAGCGTGCCAAACGATGCCGTGTTGTTACTGGTACCACCAAACCTGCAGTTGGAAGAGAGAATTCCTGTTTGTAAGCATCTTCAATTAACACTGGAAGTTTGTCTCCATACCCATGGTGATAACAGTGCTCTCCTTATGTGTGGATACATCAAAACAGTGAGACCACCTGATGTGAATAACTGTAACTGTTTGTTCCAGAAATTGATTTTCTGGTCTGGGATAAAGCACTGCACACACAAACATCTGCTCAGCTCCCACCTGGGAATAACACCAGGCAGAAAGGCAGACATGCTCATGCTTACACAGGGTATGTTCTCAAGTGTGTGGAAATACTAACTCCAGCCATCAGATGGGATCTATCAATTCACCCCTCTGGTAGTTTTGCCCTTTAAGCTCAGAGTACAGTGTCCTTTCGTTTCACCAGCGAGGCAGCAAACACAGAATTCAGATGGCCCCTTAGCTGCTGCCTATGTAACCTGACCTCAAGGCCCACACTTTCTATCTCCCCACCATGCTGTTCCAGTGCTTCCCTGGAAATCTACACCTACCACACACTTCCCCCCCCCCCACTTCTGGATTACTTCCTCAATTGTTTTTGGGGACTGAAGTCTCCTTTCTTCACCCACACCATCCAACCAGGCATTTCAGAACCATCAGCATCACCCACTAATGAGACTGTGACAGGCTTTATGGATCTCTGCCTCCTCACATGCTTCTCCCAGTTCTGAATGGAAGAAGTTTACAGGAAGAATTAACAGGCTGCCCAGGGGGGTTGTGGAGTTTCCTTCTCTGGAGATATTCCAGACCCATCTGGACACTGACCTGTGCAACCTACTCTAGGGAACCTGCTTTGGCAGGGGTTGGACTCAATCTCTCAAGGTCCCTTCCAACCCCTACAGTTCTGTGATTCTGTGAAGTGCACTGAAAACACAAGTGTCTCTAACAAACCATGTAACATGCAGGCATGAAATTTATTAATTCCATGTTCTCTAAGTGCACAATCTACTGGTGCTAACCCAGTGCCAGTCCTTCCCTGGGAAGCCTTCAAAGAGTGGGACAGCTTTCCACTCTAGCTCCTGTCACTTCTGACTCATAATATGAGCTGACAGCACATTAACCGACCTCTCCACCCATTCAGATCTACTAGACTTAAAAAGCAAAACAAAACCAAAGCAAAAAAAACCCCATCACATCAAATCATATCTCTCCAGAGAAGGGAGAACCCCTGTAGCAGTGAAACAAGTCACCTGGTAAAGGACATCACCTATCCTATCCCAGACACCACCAGCCATGTACACTACTCCCACAGGCAGCATGAGATATAATGGGCAGTTCAGGGACCCCACACCTTCAGCCCTGCAAACCATCACCCAAACCTCTATATTGGCTCTCATCTCACATACTGTGAGGACAACTTCATCTCAGAACAACAAACATGGGTCTTTCAGCAGGGGAAGAAAAGGATTCGTAGCTCTTGCTTAAAACAGCAAGATGTGGGATGATGCATTTGAGGAGAGGTTTAAACAGAGCTCCACATCCTCAGGACTCTGCCAATAAACTCACAAACCATGACTACCCAGGGAAAGGAAGAGGATGTGAAAACAGTGACAAGGAACTTGTGGTTCAAACCACTTTTTTCAGTTGTAACTAGAAGAACATGCCTGCTGAAAAGCACTAAGTGTAGCAGGAGTAAAAAAAAAAAAACAGCTTAAGCTATGGACAGATTATTTTTTAAAAGACATGAGACACAGCCATTGCCTGGTAACAATTTAATCAAATCTATCTTGCCCAGATTTTCAGGTCTTTTGTAAAGCTCCTATACAAAACAGAATTGAGAGGCACTTGAGGTTAGTTTATGAAAGCAAAAGACTATCTGCTCACAAACAGTCTGAATTGCAGACTTTGAAGACGTATAGTGGATTCTATTTTGATGCTTAAGTCATTTACCAAATGATGCAGATTTTTTTCAGAACTGAAAGAGCAATGAATCACATGTTTTTAAGTTAGAAGGGAACTTGGAACTAACACCACACAATGTGCTGGCAAGTAACTTCTCTGGATTTGTGATTTTTTAAATGTTTTACTTCAAGAGAAAAAGCAGAAAGGCCTGCACAGACACTACATTATACTGCAGGATTAAACCACTGCTCAAAATTTGGTGGTGAGGTTTGGAGTTTTGTAAAAGCTGCCTGGGAGTTCTGCATGCTCTTTTTAAAGTTTAAATCAAAAATCACTTTCCTCAGGCAATTCTGAAAATATCAGACCAAGTCTGCATCTTTCCAGTAGACAAGAAAGTCTCAAAATCTTCCCACAAGTGAAGCCACTGAATTATCTTTAGGTCTGCAGACTGTGCAAGACCTCTGTTTGCATCACCACTGTTCTGAATCCCATTTCTGACATCCTCACTGAGTGCATCCAGTTTCAGTACAAAATCCTGCAGCACAATGTCTCAAAGTTGGAAATTAACTAAGTATCAGTTGACCTGAAGCTCAGGCGTCCTTACAATCAGATCCCTCTCGGCAGGGATCTAATTAAGCTGCCTCTTTTTTTACACTTTCTAAAGGGGATTTCCAATTTGCTCCATCAAAGTTCAGGATGTAGCAGAACCACTTAATCCAAGCCTCCCACAGCTCAGGGGTGCCCCAGCAGATGGGATTTTGCCTAACCTCATGGGAAACAAACAAGTTACATAGGCTTCTGGATGTTCTAGTGTGCCTTGCATAAAGGCAGTTCCTCCTGAAACTGAAGACAAACACTTGTGAAATATGTAAACACTAAGAGTGGGAAGACATCCAGTTTCCTCTTTTCCCTGGAAGTTTGTTTGCTTTGTGGTTTATTTTCTTAATTGGATCTATTTGGTCCGAATTTAACTGTAGGGCATGAAGGAGACTCGCTTGCTGGTAGCACAAAGTCGAAGAAGTGCATTTGCCTACTGCAGAAGCTGCTTTGCAAGGTTTGAGATCCTGTATTGGCTGAACAAAACAAGGAATGAGGTGCTGTCTGCTCTGGTTCCAAGCACAGGCTTAAGGGGTAAAGACACAGGTAAAAACAATCAGTGTGAGATAAACACAACTCGCTCTGGGAGCTCAGGCTGTTAGAAGCGCTTCCTCCCACCCCACAAAAGTGAGAAAACAGCCTGAATTTTCATTAGTATCTCTAGCTCAAGTCTCACAAGTGGATAAGGTGGCTAGACAGAATCACAGATAGCAGTATTTATTATTTTCTTTGCTTGGCACAGTTTTTGTAGGCCTACAATTTGTCCCATTAGGTGTGTGCACAGAAACTGCAGCTGCATTCCCTTAGACACTTGCAAGATGACTCATGCTCCCCCCCCAACCCCCAGTCTCTAAAGCTAAAGACTGAACACAGTAGTTTCAGCATAAAAATGAGATCATGCACTTTATTTCCTTTGGGGTTAAAGTCTTTGTTTTATGCCTTTTTAGAAAAATTTTAGAAAAACCCAAACCCGAGGATGCTTTGAGCTCAACAATCAATCACACTCCTTTAGTTAATGCAGAGGTAACTAAGCACAATTACATCCTTGCATGACAAAGGCTCCTTTCCCAAACCCTGGGCCCTGGTTGGCTTACCCAAATCCTCCAGCGCTGGCTGCTGCAGTACCCTCGCCGAACACTTTGCCTCCAGTTGAGCCCAGAGGGCTTGAAAAGGTTGGGGCTGAACCGAATGCTGGCCCCCCTCCGAACCCAGGGGATCCCCCGAAAGTAGGAGGGCTGCCAAACACTGGAGCAGCACCGAAGCCACCTGAGCAAAACAGAGGCAAAAATAAAAGGACAAGAACATCATGTAAACAGCAATGTAGAAAGAGAAAACAAAAACTAGTTCTTCAAGTAGACAATTATTCATCTTACCATACAGACATGGTGTTTTTAATAAAAATGAGAAAAGGAAAAGAGAAAAGAAAAGAGAAAAAGAAATAGAGAAAGGAAAAGAGAAAAAAGCTTCTAAACTGCAGGGTATTTTGTTACAGAAGGTATTTTGTTCAGATAAGCAAGCATGTGAATGCATGCAAGAAACTGCAGCTGAATTAAGAGACTATGCAGGAGAAAGTCACGTTCTGGGTCTCTTGAACATTTGCACATAAGATCAACTCAATCCCCAAAGCTGTGCTAAAAGGTGGTAATATATCACTGGTGCTTACACACTGCAAAGTGATATCTACTTACTTTGTATAGAAGAGACCAGTGTCTTAGTTGTGAGACAGCAAGCATGCACAATAATATCATTATAAAAATATATACAAGAGGTGATACCAATGCTTTTATTATTACAGAGGGAAAAAGAAAAAAGACACAGCCATCCCTCATCATAAAACTAGCACTTCATACAAGAAACAAAAGCAGCTTAGCTCATGTAGTCAGTTTTAGAGCAAAGCTCTGCTCATCACAATTTAACCAGGTCCCTACCCAAAGGACCTGCATGTAATGATGCACAATTTAAAGTCTCCTGGAAAGGTCAGCCTCACCAACATCTGCTGCAGAGGTTTGGTTGCAGGGTTTCTCACCCTGGCTTCTAACCTAAAGCTCTGGGAGGATGAGCACATATGTGTGGCCTCAGGACAGAACTCCAGGCACCCAAGTGCTTAAACTGGAAAATTCCCCAATGCAACAGGCAAGTCTCCCCCATCACAGCAGAGGTGCTGCAGTGATGCAAAGTGACTGAGGAGGTAGGGGATTCTCTCAGCCTAGTTTAAGTGGTGAAAATGAAGATGCAACGATTAAATGCCAGGTCAGCAGAACTCCATGGTTCCTGCAGGGAATGAACAACTGAACTCTGCTCTTGGAAATTTCTCTTCAGGGTTTAGCTGCTGTCTGCAACTCCAGTGGACTCCCACCCAGATTGGTTTATTCTGTGTTCATCTGCTAATGTTACTGACCTGTTTCTAATTGACACTTGGGAATGTGAAGGACACCTGCTCTTTTGTTTGCCTAGGGCTGAGGACTAGGATACCACCACACATTTTAATACCCTGGGTGAAATTCCAGTCTGTGTCAAGGTAATGGATACTGTTTGGCTGTAAACACAAGAGGTCTGGAAAAAATAAATGCTAGGCCTGAATTATTTAAAGACAGATCAGATATCTCATTACTTCTATCTCTAGAAAGTTAAGAGTATTTATCAGAGGGGTGGAAGCTCTGCTCACCACACACACTCTTCAGTGGTGCACGTTAACAAAACAGAAAGCAAAACAGGCAAACAGGGAAAGCAGGACAAAGGGGGATTTCAAATGAAGAAAGCTCTTCCACTGCAGTTGGGAGATTTGCTTTGATATTTGGCAAAAATAACCAGAGGGAAGGACCTAAGGGGCTCTGTGTAACTGGATGTGCCTTCTGCAGAAACCTCTTATCTCAAGAAGAATTCTGAGAGCAAACCAATCAGACATAAGGGAAGAGTTGTTGGGTGACTGAAAGAACTTCCTTCAGCAATGCCCTTCTCCTCCAGCAAAAATAACAGATGGGAGGTATGCCTGAGATAAGAAACACAACCCACTATCAAGCAGAATGCAATCCTCAAGAGACACCTTACAAATGGCTGCCAGATCCAGTAACATCCTCGTTCACTCTCAGCCACTTCACCTCGGTGACAGCACAGCTACTGTCAAAGCACAGAGTGAGCTTCCTCCCAAAGTGGTGCTGCTCCAACAGGAGTCCTTGAGCTCCAGTCTCAAGGCAACTTCAAGGATGACCAGGTACCCCTCATTTGCCCAGGGATGAAAATTCAGGAGAATTGGAGCAGAACACAATCATCAGTGTTCACTGTAAGAACAGTCTTAGAGCACAGGAGAAAAGCTTTTGCTCTGTCTGACTCTCTGGGTCTCCATTTTTGCTTGGTAATTAACAAAGGAACATTTTGCCACTCAGTTCTAATGAGCATATCACAGTTGCCACTATTTTTGAGGCCCTTTCTTTGGGCTGATGATAGTAAGATGAAAAGAGGTTTTGTGACATTTCCAGTATTTGCTTCAATTAAGTCAGAGAGAACTGAACTACAGAAGAAAGTGATGATAAGTTGAACTGATTTCAAAAGAGAAGGACCTGAAGCACAGCTGATAGGAATTTCATGAGGAATCTTTCTCATTATAGACACACACACATTCACTCACATAAAGAAATGGTTTACAACAAGGGTTACAAAACCCAGAGTGAAGTTTGGAAGATAACAACCCCAAGAAGCACCTAAAATAGGAAAAACTTATTCAGTGACATATTACAAACTCCTCATCATAAAGTACATGAGACCAGAAGTCATTCACACAGTGCTCTGCTCTTCAACTGCAATGGGAATTTCTGGATTGAGCTCCTGAAAAATATCACTTACTGGGTGCTTTCCTGCATATGAGCCTTTAATGGTGGATTCCAGCAAAGATTTCCAGTCCTATTCACCAAGTCATTAGTTATTTTTTATTTACTGCTCAAAGACAATTCCCACAGATGCAGTGAGTCAACTGTAGATATCTGAAGTGGTAGAAAGTATCTCCCAGGGAAGTGTGGGTGTTCATTGTTTATGGGGTGACAAATTACCTGTTTTGGTTGGGCTGGAGAACCCAAAGCCTTGAGAGGCCACGCTTCCACCGCCGGAGCTGAAAGTGCCTGTAGGCTTCTGCTCACCAAAAGAGGAGTTGCCAAATCCAAAGGTCTTTGCTCCACTGTTTCCAAATAAGCTGGAAGAATCTGAGGAGATGAAGAATACTCATGAAGCTCTTGGACAACATTCTATGTTACACTTTATTACCTGGATCAGGAGAAAGGGAAACCCTTCATACTTCCTCAACTCCCAAGCACAAATCAAAGATTGAAAGCAGCTCTCTGCAGAGAGAGGCCAAGTCTTCCCCTATCCCCACAGGGCTCTGTAGTCCCACCAAACTATTCTGGATCTGATGGACCACTAAAAACCCTTTAGTGCTGTAATCTAGCAAACCACAGTGATGGATGATTTGTTTACTTGCGTTCTGTGCCGCAGACACTAACAGATAAACCCTCAAGTGAGAAATCACAGCAGCTAGAAACAGTCTTTCTTGACAACACAAGTATCAGTCCAAGACAAATTAAAGATTCTCAGCTCTTCCAGCAATGGTCAGGGTTTCTTAATATGGCTATTGGACAGGACCTTAAAGTAGGAGCCACATTTTCTAGCCTTACTGAGAAATGATTCGAGTTTTCATCCTTCACGAGGTTATACAGATTTTTAGCATCCAGTAGCAAGACACAGAACAACCAAAGCTTTTCTCTGGTGAACCATCTGTTTTGTTTCACCACAAAACCCAACACAAAAACTGCAATAAATGGGATCCAAATTAGCAAGGTTAGAGAACTGACCTCAACTATTAATCCCAATGGATCACTGAAGTTGTAATAAAAGAAATGGATTTACTCTCCCAAGACTTCAAGTGCTACTTTGAGCTGCTTGCAGCTCATTCTGCACTTTTCTTTGTTCACCTGCTTTTACATCTGAGCCACTGCTTGCCTTTCCTTGTGCTTTTTACCTGCTGGACTCCACCCTTTTTGCTTTGCTTTTCTGCCAAACTCAAGTCAAAAGAGATGAAATAATGAGGCTGAGCAGTTGCTAAAGAAAAGGTACAGTTAAGAAAGCATTATGAACAGCTTCTGTGACATAAAGCTGAAGTAACAAGTGCAATTCTGCAATAGCTGCACATGAACAGCATGAGAGAACCTTAGTATTTAAAACTAAACTAGCAGACAACAGCATTCGTGCATCTCAAGCTCAAATTTTAGAGTATTAACAAGACCTGTTAACCCAGAAAACTCAAGACTAATGAGTTAACTTGATTCTGGTAATTAAAAAAAATAATTAAAAAAACCTTGCCCTAGTAGACAGTGATTGATTCTTGCATTTATTGTTAATCCTTTATAAATAGTCTCTTAAAGTCCCTGGTGCAAAGGAAGCTGGTAGCTCTAATGTTTTCTTAACCATTTTTCATGCCTCCTTTTGTTAGGTTCTTTGGGCAAAAAGCAACATGTGGGAGGGTTGGTTTGGCACCTCACATGCAGATGGATTTAACTCAACACACACGTGCAGAGTGATGCCTTTTAGCTGACAACTGCAGCAAAAGAAAGGCCAAGTGCCAAGCCCCTCCTCCCAAAAAGCATTTTAACAGTTTCTCTCATCTACCCACTTCCATGATGCTTGTGAGTTTATCTGTGAGACCCGCTCCCTCTATCAAATATGTATAAAAACTGATAAAAAAACTCAATAATTCTGCTCCTTTACCAAAACTTACTACATACCCAAAGCAGCCAGTCCATAAGACTGAAAAAAATTCACATTTCCTCCTAGACATGAAAAATGACTAAGAGCTGTGTATTACCACAAATTTCAACAAAGTATCTGGCACATGATGCACAGCCAGGCATTTTCAGGAGAGATGAAGAACCTGCTATCCATCATGCACCTGTTAACCTGGTTTCACTTGAGCATGGGACTCTTAACAATATTCACAGTGTTTGTGAAGATGAGAAAAATTCAAGCTTTCTAACTTTCAAAGCTGGGAACAGAGACAAGGATTTAGACTATTCTTGGCTAAATACTTCTTTAAAGTAGAATTCCCTACAAAATACTGATATTTTTCACACTTCTTGCATCTGCTTGTTTCAATACTTCCATACTTGTTTTATATAAACCTATATGAAAAATCCCAGCATAATCTGTTACCCCAAAAGCCTTTCATGTTAATATAGAATTTACTCAAAGACAGCTAATTGCATAAAAGCAGATGGAAATCACAGCATATTTTGTATTCTTGTTTTGTTCACTTACTCTGGGAAGCTGCAGATCCAAATCCTCCACTGGAGGAACTGAAAGGATTCTTATTGGCTGCATCCTGACTTGGCTTTCCTCCCAAACCACTGAAGAAACCTCCACCTCTCCCACCATTTCCAGTTCCAAACAAGCCTCCACTGGAAGAAGACGGCTGCTGGAACAGAAAATGGACAGAAAAGGGATTTAAGAGAAGTCAAAGTAAATCAGCTTTGGGGCAATGTGCTTTCTGTCTGGTCTATTCCTTGAGTTTACAGAGGCTGATGAACCAGCAAAAAATTGCCTTCCAATACAGAACACAATGAACTGTTACTTAAGTCTCTCTTAAACCTTGTCTTCAGTACAGAATAATGGCTTTGAAACTTGCCCTACACTTTCCACTGAGCACCAAATGAAGGCAGGTGACTTACCACATGCAAGATAAGATAGAGATGCAGGAAAACATTTGTCTCTCCATATACCCCTTGGTAAACATTCACATGCTTTGATGCCCTTACAACAGCAGATATTGTTGGTACAGACTGGGACACCTTTTATTGAGCATGTAAAATTGGGGGTGGGAGTGTTGTAGTGTTTGGGGTTTTGGTTGGTTTTTTCTTAATATATCCAAAATAAGGAGGGAGCCCTGAATAAAGTCCACTATATGTAAAAGTCCCATGTTTCTTCAAAAACAGTATCTACTTGCCTGGCCAAAGACAGTGCTTCCAGTATTAGCTGCTTGCCCAAACACAGAACCTGTATTGCTAGAACCAAAACCTGCCAAGAAAAGAAAGGAAAGTAAACCACCAGAACTATTAGTAGGATATAAGATGATTCAAGGGAGGTGACACTAGTCCAGAACAGTGAAAGGACAGTTCTGCCATGTCAAAACACAGGGATACAGATGTTGTTCCCAAAGGTAGCTAGGTTGGACAAACTGCCAACACACAAAAAATAAATACCATAGGAAGTTTATTTGAAAGTCATTCTCCTTTTCTCTTTGGCCAACTTAAAAACAAACAGAAAATAAATGGCTTTTTCACTTGTGGGATTGTTGCTAATAATACAAGAGAACTTGATTGCTATTACCACTGCAATAATAATGCTGCAAGTCATGAACAGGCACTGTGGCATTCTAATTTCCCTTGTGTAGGGAGGATCTGAGCTTTGTTACCTAAAGATTCCCGTTACAGATAATGAAGTGTTTTAATTAAACAAAAAAGCCAAAAAAAAAAAGAGAAAGAGGGAGAACTCCACATTCTGTTTCTCAGTTCACTTAAGTGTGCATTTTGTAATAATACTTGCATTTCTGTAATTAGGAATACCTTTCTCAAGCAGAGTTCACGTCCCTCAATCCAACTATTCTCTGTTACTGTAGTTAAAATGAGCAAGCCGTTTGCCTACAGTGCCATCATTTTTAATTAAATGAGACTAATTAGTTTTTCTTCCATGGAAATACATGTTCTCTATTATTACTATGTACTTTTGACTTTTCCCTGGGAGATCTCTGAATATTGTACAGATGAAGCTTTGGGGGAAAAAAAACCCAAACCCAACCAACAAATTATTGCAGCAATTCAGAGAACAAAAGAGACTGACAAAGATGCTTTGGTCTGTGTGAGGATTCAATTTAACTGTGTAGACAGGTAGCTGATGGCCACATGCCATTACATTTAATCTTGATGTGTTTCCAAATGCAAAAGCAGATTTACCAGATTAGTTCCTTGCCAACCTGTCACTTTGATGGCTTAACAGATATTTTTTTTGCCAATCCAGATCATGATACAGTAGTGTACCTGGCCATACATTCACTGTTGCATAACACAGCCTGCTGAAGGAAGGGCAGCAGCTGCAGCTGTTGCCTTGAGTATGGCCTCAGGGCTGCCTTGCCACTTCAGTGTGACAATTCACAATATGTTTTTAAGATCTTTTACATTATGCTGAATCCAACCTGTTTATTGCACAAGAGGCAGGACAATATATAATTCCAAATTAAGTCAGGGTAGACTTGTAAGTCTAAAACAAATGGAAAGGTGAATTGGAAATGCTGCCTTCAGAGGTCTAATGATAAACAGTGAAACAGAGCAAAAGCTTCTTTGGTCTCCAACATCAGCTTCTCCCTTAGAAGAACTGCAGCTTCTTAGAAACTGGAAAAAAAAAGAAAACCCACAATCCACCAAAACCCACCAAGTGTCACAGGGAAAAAAGAAAAAAAAAAAAAAAGGCATCCAACCAACCCAGGGATATATTGTTCTCTGTCCTTCAGCCAGACAGCACCACTGGGATACTGCATCTCCTCCAGTTTGTTCTTACCTGAAGCCTGGCAGAAGCTGAAGCCAGCAGAAGATGTTGTAGTAGTAACAGCAGTAGCACTACCAAAGATGGATCCTCCTTGCCCAAATCCAGTGTTCTGCCCAAACACTGGAGAGCTGCTCTGTCCAAACAACCCACCTCCAGCGCTGGGAGATGGCTGTCCAAAGGAAAAGGAGCTGGCACTGTTGGTGCTAGCCAGTCCTCCAAAAACATTAGCACTGCTCGAGGCTGCGGTGGAAGCCGCTGGCTGAGCAAAGGCTGGCATTGACCCAAAGCTAGACTGGCTAAAGGTGAAACCACTCGAGGAGCTGCTCACTGGTTGCCCAAAGGTGAGTGCTTGTCCAAAGGCTGGCTGACCAAAGCCCCCAGTAGTGGTGGTGCCAAAAGCAGAAGTTCCAAAAGCTGAGCTGGCAGCTTGTGTGGTAGCGGTGGCTGTGGACAGGGTACTGCTGGTGAGCTGTCCGAATGGAGAGGATGCTGTGGTACCTGCTGGTAGCTGTCCAAAAACAGATGGGGGGGAAGGAGTCGCAGTTGTATCACTGGTAGGCTGGCTAAATGCTGAGCCAGAAGCACTGGAACTTGGAGGCTGAGAGAACACTGAGGAACCTGCAGATGTGGGGGCAAACACAGAGGCACCAACAGCCGGGCTCTGAATACTGGTAGTAACTGCAGAGGTAGCAGCCAGCACCGTTGTTGTTTCTGCAGGAGAAGCAATGTTTGTTGTAGAGGTTGTCACTGAGACATTCTGTTCTGGTGGGGTAGATGCAGAGACTGCAGGAGTCACTGGTGCCTTCAAGTCACTTGTGGAGGCAGGAGTAGCAACAGCATCAGGTGGAGGTGCTGCAGAAGCGGTGCCAGACCCCCCCGAGACGGCATCCCCCGCTGTGGCTGGGGGTGAAGCGGGTTCTTTAACAGACTCTGAAAGCTGTATCTGTGGCTGTGGTGACTGTGTCACTGGAGGTGAAGTTCCAGCTGCTACAGCTTCATCTTCAGATGGCTTTTCTGGCACAGATGGTAATTTGGCATCCCCTGCAGCCTTACTGGAAGTTGCAGCAGGGGCAGCAGTTTGTGATGAACTCAGGAAACTCCCAAATGAGAGGGACGTTGAGGCAGAGAGAGTAGAAGGGGTAGAGGTGGATGTGCTCACACTGTTTGCTTGCTGAATACCAAATGAAAAAGTGGGTTTGTTGCCACTGGAGCCTCCAAGATTAAACACCCCAGAAGACCCTGTGTTAGTTATCTGCACATTGCCAAAGAGATTGCCTGTGGCACTAGTGCTGATGGATGGGGATGCCGTACCAGCTGACATGACTGAGGTTGAAGCAGCTTCTCCAGCTTTTCCTAATGAGAGGGGAGGACCAAAAGTAAACCCAGAAGGTATTGTAGATGTTTTAGTTGACTGTGATCCTGCAACACTGGTAGACAGTGCTTTAGTAGTGGTCTTGGCATTATCATCTACTTGACCAACCCGCAGTCCTGAGAAGCTCCCAAGAGTTTCCCCGGCTGGGTTGCTCTGAAACAAGTGATCTCCTGATTTAGATGGAGGGATGTCCAACTTGCTGGAGGCTGTGGAGGGAGCAGATGATGTTGTTGCAGCAGGTTTGTTTGACTGGGTGCTGTCTGCTGAGGAGCTAGTTGCTACTAATGCTCCTGGAGCACTCGCTGACTTGAGGGACCCAAAAGCAAAGGTGTTCTCTGGACCTACTCCAAATTTAGGACCCCCAGCAAGTGAAAATGAATCAGGCTGGGTAGACTCTTTAACTGGGGCTGTCAGAGAGAAAAAGAGAGAGGTAACAAATTTATGGTACACAAAGCTCACTTCTCACTCTACAGTAACAGCATGCTTCAGTGCTTCACAGGTTGTTGGGAGAGACAAGTGCTCTTGACTCAAAACTACAAAGCCTCAGCCCATCAGGTAACGGCCACTTCCACGTGCATTCAGGAGACAGTGGTGACATCTGAAGCTGTTATAGACAGAGCTGCAGTGACAAACACTGTTACTTTCAAGTCACAGCCTCCACTTAACCATCATACTCCAAGTACAGACAACTTCAGCCTTAGGCTCCTATCACTTTTTAAACAGTTTGATAAAAGCATGAAAGACCTCACTGCTACAGACCACTGGCTGTTAAAACCATTTTTAGCCCTTTTTAGTTGCTTCAGCTAAACAATTAATGACAATTTACTGCAGAACTCTGTTTAAACCAATAGTCTGGAACAGAGTTTGGGTCATAAAAATAACCTTCTGGCACTGGAAGTGTCTTCTACAGAATCAAATCTTTCCTTACCAATTCAACTACTTATCAACCACTGACCAGTTTCCATGTGGTCTGTTTTTACCTTTGAAAGACTAAAGACAAGCTCTCAGATGTAACTATGACAGCAGTTCCACTTACAGAATACACTGTTGCCCAACAGCATGAAACTGTTCAGGTTTTAAGGGCTGCTGGACTTGTTTTATTTGATGTACTATCATTTTACTTCTGAGCACCAAACACAAACTCTAACTTGAAAAGACATTGTACTTGTGTTTGCCCTATGGATTGATTTAGACCAGATACAGGAAAACTGCATGGAGATAACTAACAAATGAGTAAAAGCTTCCTAGTATTCTTCCTAGTATTATCCTTGTGTTTCTATGAAGTAAGTGTATTAAATATATTTCAGTATATTACTGACACTGAATAATGCAGCATTTGTTACCTCTGGAGGCACTGAAATTCTGTTTTTACATCCCCAGCTAACAGAGACAAAGGTGCTCCTACCACTGCCCATAGCAGCACGAGGAAACTGCCCTCACACAAATCTGTCTCCTGCACCTCCCTCTCCCCCTTTAAGCAGCATTATTCACCTCAGCTGTTATGACAACTGGATATTCAAGTTTTAAGCCAAATTAGTTCTCTCTGCTTAATGTCAGCAGAGTATTGGTAGCATTGCTACAGCTGTGATGGTTAAAGGATATAAGCAAGCCAAGATTTGTAGTAAGAGGTGTTCTCTTTTATTAGAGCTACCAGTAACACTGGGAGTGAGTTTCTGACCATACAGCCTCTTTCACAAGGCTGAAATCAGGGGCAAAAAACATCAAGAGTATTGTCAAGCAGATGCATGACTCCCCTTTTTCAGACCAGGAAAATACTATCTATCTATGAAACGGAGAGGCAGCTTATATACTGTCACCTCAATTTTAGAAGCAACACGAAGCCATTCCAAACACTCCCCTCCCATTACTAAATACTCTTTCCACTTACTGACAGTTTTCTGTGTCAGAACACCTCGGCAACTTTAAAATCCACAGATTAAAGACAGCAGGAGATGACTGCAGATGTTACCCTTTTCATAAACTAGTACCTCCTAGATGTTCTTGGCAGCAAATGTTTTGCTTACTCTTAATTGAGAGGCAGGTGGCCTAGATTTCTGTGAGTTACAGGGTATAATCCAGTACACACATATAATGTTATTGCAGCTACTGCAATTTTAATAATAGAACTGCAACATAAAAAAAGAACCCCATGAATTAGGAAGAGCAGCGTTCTCTTTGCAGGGAAGAAACACAGCTTGCACACTCTTCTGAACTGACCTTGTGAGGAAACGAGGCTGGGCAGTGTTGGTGATGAAGCAGCTGATGTGACACCACCAAAATTAAATCCAGGCCTAGAAGGAAAGAGTACAGAAAATGAAAGAATGACATTTAGCTCCCAGGATTGAAGCTTCCAACACCATGATTAACACAACCTTGAGACTCAGATTTCCAGTGCAGACTTGCACCAAGTCGCACAGGCACAAGAACAGTTTCTACAACATCTAAACAGGCAGAGAGAAGCATGCATACAGACTGGGCCCCATTTGTTTCCCCTCTGACAAGGCTTTCAGAGGGTTAAAGGGAGTCAGAGTTCAAAGTTCTTTTGACCACTCCTTGTCCTCCCATACTCTTTCCTTTCTCCTGTGTATTTCTTCCCCATTCAGCTTCACAGCTGAATGCCACACACCAAATCCTGGTAGCTTTTGTGAGACTAGCATGAGCAGAAGCCACAGCACAATGAGAATCTATTTGAAGGAGCTAAAGGAAAGAGACAGTGCATGTACAGAAGGGAACAACTGGATGCCACTACCATCAAACAGGAGATCATTCACAGTAAGACAGAAATTAAGAGGTTCCATTACTATGGAACTACTATTTCACAGTAAAAATATTCTGTCTTGAGAAATACTGTGATCTTTCATAATAAGCATTGGGGTCCTCCAGAGAGCTTCATTCCCTGAGGCTTTTTAAACTTTCTTCAATTCTCAAAGACCAGCTGCTGACGTAGAAGTCAGGCCACATAACTAAGACATCACTGACAACCACACTGTATTTAACATATGGTTTACAGACTGAGGCACTGCAGCCTAGGACAAAGGCAGGGTTTGTTTGCTTTTTCAATCTGAATTTCCATCTCTCAGAAGGACTATTTTAGCCCTTTGAAGAGCACAGCAAGGCATTTGGGGAACATCCGCTTGACAAATTCGCAGAGAAATAGTTGAGTGATAGAAACCAGCCATTCCAAGGCATGCATGTGCTGAAATGCTTCGTGCTACCCACTTGAGAAAGAGAAATTCACTTGATAGCTGAAGATGCAGAATTTCAAGCCATCAGCTTAAAGGAATTGTCCCCCTCTGCCAAATATATGATCAAAGAAATATTTTTATCACCCCCGAAAACACACTCCATAAGAGCGATTTCAGAATAACTATATGTGCACATCATGTGCCTTTCTTTATGTTACTGTTATGTAACAGAAATCACCAGATGGCATGGGGACTCTCTAGCCACTTAAATGAACAGACTACTTTTCAAGACAAACCATGGGATTTGTTCTGTTCTACTAAAGTCAGCAAGTTTGACCATCAGCACAAATTTCAAGTCCTAATTAGGAATTCCAGTGTGTCTGTCTCAAACCTCTGCCAACATCTCAAACCTATGTATGTGTCCAGACTACAAGACCCAGCATCATTCTCCTTGGAATCCAACCTCAGAGGTGACAAGTGTTAATATGACCATGTTCAGGGTCGTTCTCTCTTCTCTGAGAGCAGCAGCTTTCAGCATTCAACCTCTTCTCCTGCTGCTGTAAAGCCAAAATTCATTCTCACACACATAACCTGCTAGGGATGATTTTCCTGCTACTGCTCTTTGTTCACTAAATCAAGAAGGTTTAAAATGAGCCATGCTCTGCCTCTTTTTCCTCTTAACTCCAACATGTAAGACAGCATAAGTGTTCTTCTCTGACTCTGAGAAGTGGTGACATGCACTCAAGGACAGTCACCGAGAACCCAGTGTGTCACGCCATGAGTGGGTGCTCTAACCACAGTTATATTGCTCTAATCTCACATCATCATCATCCAATGTCAAGGAACACCAGTACTCCCAACACATGACTTGTTCAATAGCCCACTGCAGATAACCCTGAGAAGAAAGCCAGACCTTATTTACTCTCGATTTTCTTGATTAGTTACAGACTGAAAAACATCTCAAAGCAACCCAATATTGTGTCAAATCCCCACAGACCTTCAGACCTCCCTCAAGCTGGCTTCTACAAAGATCTTCCAAGATCTCTGTCCCACCCCCCCACTACCATCCACAGGTGCTGTTTTACAGTACTATGCAGCTTGTAGGTAATATTTAATGTCAACCACAAAGAAACATCAGCATTCATACAGACCCCACAGAAGAAAATGAGAATGCTTTGTTAAGCTGGGCAGTTGTTGCTGGCACTGATGTCACTGTAGAAGATGTCACAGCTGTAACTGTTTTTACTATCCCTTGTCCTGTAAATTAAAAGAGCAAGTATTACAAACAAATAAAAAGAAGCACCTTGTCATCCAGCTACCTAAAAAGAGAGGTAGAGTTTGCACATACAGTCTGTGATTTTATGAACTAGAAATTTTTTGCCAGTTATACTAGGTCTGGTATTTGTGCACAGAGACATTACTGCTGCTGTTACAATGTCAGAGAACAGATGAATTATTTTAAAAACAGAAGGCAATAATATAAAACTGATCAGAGCAAAGACAGGCCCTGATCTTGGCCATCTTGACAATAAAAATGAAACTAATAAAAAAAACTTTGGTAAAATCTCTCAATATATCAACACACATTTGAAATAAAAATTAATTGCTATCAAATTCAGGAGATGACATTTTCAATAAACAAAAATTTAAGAAGCATTTGCCAAATCAAATTCCTAGCTGGTTTTGCTGCTTCTTACCCCTGGCTAAGAGGCAACCTACATCCACAGATTAAAGGCAGAAGAGCAAGAGAGACAGATTTCAGATATTTATGCAAGAGGCTTATAAAACCATGCCCAATGAAAGCACTATTATCTAATACACACTAAAATAAATTCCTTCCTTCCCTAAGAGTTTCCTCTCCCCCTGTTTGCACTGAAGTGTAAATTGAGCACTCCTTTCCTTGGAAGCTTCTGAGCTGTGTGCAAGAGACCATGGTATCTGAACTGACTTTGGAATTGGCCCAGTGCTCAACAGACCCAACACCTGAATTATGTCATTTCAGGCTAGTTCAGGTACTCCTGGGGTGCTGCAGCCCATAGCACTGAAATACTCATCAGACATCAATGTGTGGAAAAACTACTCCCATTACTTCAGGACATAATCACTTTCCTGTGCGAATGCAGCAACTTCACGTTTAAAAAAAAAAAAACAAACCAGCAAGTATGTCTGCTCTTGGTTTGCTGTCAAACCACAGCAGACTTTAGTTAGATGAGCTTTCAACATCTTTTATCAAGAGTCAGACATTCTGAAACTCTGAGGAACTGTATCACTGAATCCTAGATGCAGGCAGAGACAGAACATAGGGCCATATGCAGAAAAGCTCTTCTGTACTTACTCTGGATTGTCACAACAGCCTTTCATTGTCTTCAGTTTCTGGATTAGTACACCCTGATGGATGGAAAGGGACACAGGGGACATATCTCCAACACCACCAAAGACAACTTACCTGAGATTTTGGTGCCAGATGAGGTTGTACCAGATGTAGATGCCACAGTAGAAGGTAAGCACACAGAGGAAGATGGAGTCTGTCCCTTGAGGGAGCTTGTTAGGGGTGTCTAAAAATACAAAACCACTTCAGGTCAGTGCCTATTAATTATTAGGCAGTCTGCCTATTAACTAAGGCAGACTGGTCTGGTATTACAAAAGTCATACAATGACTTAAGAACAAACTAGAGGAAGGTGGTCAAAGCGTTTCAAAGTGCCACCAATCTGGGGCCCATTATGTCTTGACACCTAAATACAGGGTCAATACTCTTTCAAACAGTCTCTGTGGAGACCAGTAAGCCTCTGGGCAACAGCTCAGTGATTCCAGAGGACAAAGACAGCTGCATGGGGGTTTGACATGTGGCCATAAAACCCAGCAGCTTGTTGACCTAGCATCTTGAAGTGTTATCAGTGGATTAGCAGGATAGGTAAACTACTCTCTCCTTTGATTATCCATCAGTTTTGGTTTTTGGGGTGTTTTGGGGTTTTTTTTCTCTTAAATTTAGATATATCTACCTAACACAGTTTCCTTTGCTGTTAGTTACAACCCTTACTGCTGCAAGGCTGTGACCATCAAACATCACAAGTCTTTGAGAGCGAGAAAGGCAAGACATAACAGAGATATGCCCAGCATCACACAGCCAAGGTCACTGATAAATTAATGGTTTGCCAAGAATGCAGGACAAGCTGTGGGGAGATTTTCTGATGACCTGTTCACCAACAGTTAAGCCCCTAAACTGTGCTGAGCATGCTCAGGAACAGTATCCCACAGGGAAAGGGTTCTGTATCAAGATACCTGTTTAGCTTGATTTGTTGCAACAGTTGCCAAAACTTGGTGGACTGCCTGGGCTGCAGAGTGGGGTACAGATGATCTTCAAAAGAAAAATTAAAACATTAATTGAACTGGTCTAAAAAGAAGGCTTTCTTACCTCTCAAAAAGCACAACTTCCAGAAGCCTTGAACAACCACCTTTATTAAAGATTCCACACACAACACCAAATGAACAAATCTGATTAGGGAATAAACCTCTTAAACGAAGCGGCCACATTTAACAAATCAAGTCTGCAAATGTGTTTAAAGCTCCAGACTTAAATGATCAAGTCTTCCTCCAATACTCGTCCCTGAAAAGAGTCAGGCCTTTCTATTTTACAGAGCTGATGAAAAATCAGCAGGTAAGGAGATTACAATTTTATGCCTAGTGGATAACAAATTTAAGAAGCTTCTTCATAGTGCAGAGTCCAGACAAGTACGTGCAACCCTCAGAAATGCTGAGCAAGGAGACAAAGCTGGGGATGAGGGGTGGTAGCACTTAATGTTTCTGAAGTGGAGTATAAATGCTAATGAAGTCCCAGCAAGAAGTGGAATAAAGTTAACCCTTAAGGGATTGGGAATTCTGATCATGAAACATATTGTACATCGGAGTCCATGGACAACTGCTGCAGACTGGCAGCTCTTCTGGGGTGAAGCATCATACATGCTGCAGGCCACAACAGCCATCCAGTTTTAGCATCTCCTCCTGAAGTCCCTGGATCACCAGTCTTAACTGCCAGTACCAGGAGCCTTCAGCAACATAAGTTCAACACCAACTGCATTCTCTTGGTAGCAAAGGGCAGCCTTCTCTTACCCTAGCAGGCTCTTTCCATGTTCACTCAGGACAGGTGTCCCCCAAGTAAATAAGCAATCCCTATACCACAGACAAGGCTGAAGATGCAAATCACAAACAGTAAGTGAATCTGGGATAATAAATTACCTATCTCCTAACCATAACATCTCCCAAACTCCATTTACTATTTGGTCAGCTACAGGCCAGCTCACAGAACACTCCCATATTCCAAAGGAAGGGAACACACAGGAAACTGATTTTGCACAGCTTGGATAGGGGTTTGTTTGGGCATGAACAGCTTTACATTACTAGTAAGTCCTTCCTTCCAGAAAGAAGTGCTCTCTATGTTCCATGACCTGGATTTGCTCTCTGTCCAGAGCAGAAGTAAAGCAAACAAGGAAAACTTCAGATTAGCACTGAAGGAGTCCACGTTGGGAAGATGCAGATGTACATTTTGAGTTCATACAAACCCCAAACAGGGAAAACAATGGAAGGTCTGTGAAGTTGGTGGTGTAGTGGGACCTCTTCCCCAGAAAATTCTCAAGATCACTAGACCCACAGCTTCAGAGACAAGACCAAGATAAAACTGGGTTTGATTTTGAATTATAGAGAGGGCTTATTTGAACTGAGAACTATGTATGAGCAACTGGACTGGGATCCCAAACACACCCAGCCACAGGCTATTGAACAGTCAGTAACAACAGAAAAATCATTCCTGCTTAACAACACAAAGAGTGTGCTGTGGTGGCAAAAGAGAACCTGGATGTCTGAAGTAGCAAAAACTGATGAATTAATTTTTCTGGCTGAATGCTCTTTATGTTAGTGCTGAATCTGACTGGCAGGAATAGGTTCGTTTGAGAAGAATTTTTAGAGTATGTTTTTTATGAGGTCAGCTATAAAATAAGACTAAAGAGACTTCAAGGTATCAAGTAAGCTGGTGCTCTATAAATTAGAGAGACCAATCAATACTTCCAGTCTGAAATTACTTGAAAGTAAGACAGGTCCTTAACTACAGTTCAAGTGAAAACCATTCTCAGGAATGTGTCCTTGTCTGTGTACAGCCAGTACTCTTCTTAATCACAGTTATGATGACTCAAAGGGAGAAGAACACTTCCCAGTCTTAACACTGCTTTAAACAAGACTTCCCAATCAGAGCTGTTTGTGAATTTTACTTTCAAAAGATGCAGCTTTGCCCATTCCCTTCTCACTTTATCACTTTTAGGAGAAAATAAAATAGTAAAAAGCTCCCAAACTGTTTCCCAGTTAAGATGCCAAACGCATTTGTAACTCCGTGTGGATTTAAGATCAGATGTATGCAGTGAGTTTATTCTGCTTTATGCAGTAAGCCTGACTTCACTCAGTAGTGCCCTTGCCTCCCCCATGGAACACCCATGCCTTATCTTGTTCTTAAGCAATAGCAGAAACTTCAAGCAAAGACAGTTTCAAGGTCATTATGACGACAGGGAAAAGGGCTAGTTCTGTGGCTGGTGACAGAGCCTGGTGATAAGACAGAAATCTCTGCAATGAGCTGAGCTGGCTGTTGTCTGTAGGAGGCAGAGAAGTGGGAAAGCCAAGCTTTACAGCTAACCCACAAGAAAACTTAACAAATTCAGAGTTAAATACCAGAAGACAACGTTCAGAACTCGCTCATGAGGAAGACAGCCACAGCTCTGAAGCTCTGTATTTTTCCAGTGATTCGACCGTACTGACACCCAACCCTTCAGTCAAAATTCTGACCTCAAAAAAATTTGAGGCAGGTTTCCAGAACAGCAGGAACACAGTTCTTCCCCCCTCAGGGGGTGAACCTGGGAAGAAACAGAAGAGGCAAAACTCTGGACAAGGCTTTTCTCTGTAATGGATGACAAAATAGAAGCAACAATATCTGGACGGTTTAAGGCCCCAGAACACACTCAGCGACAGAAGAGTGCACTTCCCTCACAGAAAGAGGCAGAACAGAGGTAATGAGTGGAGAGATACCAGATCCAAAGTGTCTATTAGCAGTAAAACCGCTGGATCCCAGAAGGAGAGGGTGCACTAAAATGCATTTCACAGACTAATGGACAAGGAGGTTAATAACGGTCTCGTCGTTTGTTCAGGACAAGCAATTAGCAAATCCTTGAGCGACCTGGAAAGACAATATTTTCTCCTTTCATTCCACAAACCCAGTACTCTTCTTTAAATGCATCCACTTTAGGTTTTAGATACTCAGACCATGTAAAATACTACTACTGCTCCCCACTGGCACATGTGCTCTACTGCAAGTGCTACCGAAGGCCACCAGGAAGAAGAGGAGCACCCACTCACCCTATTACAGTGGAGACAGCTGGAGTCAGTGTACTGGTCTTGAGTTCTCGCACATTGACCACCTGAGGAACGTTTTTCAGAGTCGATTCGGTCAAGGACGTGCTTACAGCTTTAAAGAGAAGACAAAAGAAGAAAAAATAGGAAAAGAAAGTAAATACAAACTCCTCCTTTGGCATTTCATCCCATATTGTGCCTATAAGTAGTTCCAGAAGAAATCCTTTCTGGACAGTATGTAATGTATCCGGCCCAAAACGTCTGGTACATCAGCCTTCAGCAGGCACACTGAAGTGGACAGCAGTCCATATAGTTGGTATGTTTTTCACTGTTTGCTAATCAAACCTAACTGTTCTAATGAACTTTCTCTTACCTTACCTACATTGTAACACTTTAGTTAACAGAAATGACCTGTTTAGTTCCATCCCAGCTTCTGCCAGAGTTCACATCACTTTCTCTACTTCCACTCTCCCTGAGCAAGGACAAGAAACTGATCAAGTTTCTCTACCAGTAAATGAATTTTCTGTTCTACTCTGATGCTGCAGCACTGGGGAAGCACTGAGAAACACTAAAACCATTTCTGAGAAAAACTCAAACTGGGGAACCTTTCTACTGTCAACTGAAAACCTTACAAGCAGATCCAAGGCTTAGCTCAACAGCTCACATTTAACTGTCCATTATTTAAACTGATTTACAATTCAGATCTTTAACTGCACAGCTAATAATGAAGACTTATTAATGCAGGCCAGTGACATTCTCTCTCTGCTCTCCAACAGTTTCTTGCACATAGATCAATTCCTACACTAGGATCTCTGAAGAGTCATCGACATTTCTGCTACTGCACAGAAGAGAAGGGGTACAAAGAACACCGAGGTGGGAGTTTCTCAGACAATTTATCTAGTAGATTACAGGAAGAAGACAGACAAAGAAACACCAGATAGCTCAGAAGTGCAACAAATACAGATCTATGTCACATTTTGTTTGACAGCCTTCTCCTCTGAGAGCACTAACTTCCTGTGAAAGCCATATTCAACTGCTCAGAGGTCATTTGGGCAATTAGCCATCCTTTTACCTGGGGACTGATTAGCCATCTGCCTCCTCAGAGCTGCAGCAGCAGCTGCTTGTGGCGCTGGAACAGTGACAGTGGGAGCAGGGGCCCCATGTTTCACAGTCTTTGTTGCAAGCATTGTACTGTCTGCTCCTTGTGGTATGATTCTGTTTGAAGACACAGGCACTAAAAAACAAAAATATTACAGTTCACTGCAAGTCAGGGAGACTTGAAAGCCCTTGCTGAACTACAGTTCCTCTAAATACACAGCTTCCTTCTGACAAAACCAATGCACAGCCTTTTAAACAATCAACACATCCCCAGTCCCTGGCAGTTTCTGTGTATCCCAATGAATTTAGCAAGCAAGTCCCGATCAATAGCTGCCATTCCCGTGCATGAGATGACTTTTGGTTTGCTGTTACAAGCACTTCTACTGACATCTTAATTTTCTCTCTGGCCACAGAGATTAAAACTCTCGCACAAGGAAAACTGAGTGTATGCAAATATACTTTTTATGTGATTTACTGGGCTCAGACTCTTAACCTGGGCCACATCAGCTAAATGCAGCAGAATTTCACCGTCCTGATCTCTGGACATTGTTTTAAGTAACTGGCAAATTAGGACAAATTACTGAAGGAAGGCAATGCTATCTATGGTCAAACAGGAAACAAACATGGAAACAAACAGGCTATCAGAAAAACAAACACAGTCAACAGATCAAGACATTTTAGTGCTTTTAGCTCAAGTTGATGAGGGGACAATGCCACTCTGCTAACTGCTTCTGGACACCTAGCAATGTAAACCCGCATGCTGCAATGTCATTTCTCCAGGACCTGAAGCACTGGCAATTGCTATAGTGATTCCAGACACCTGACAAGAGCACATGCAGAATAAGAGGCACTGGAAAAACAACCCACACAAAGATCCCAGGGTGAGGTGCTGTTTCCCAAAGGATTGGGACTGAGCCATTAATCCAGGCTGGACAGAGGGAGTTCGAACCACAGGAGCGTGACGAGGGACTTGGGCTGGAGCAGCCTCTTCTTCCTGGTCCACTGCCTGTGAATCCTCATTCTCTAGTGACTGGGAAACTGAGGATGTTGAACTGACTTCATCCAAATCTTCATAATATCTTGTGGACAAGAAGGCAGATCGGGACAAACTTGCTGCAACATCAGAAACAAAATCACACGTATAAGTTGAAGGAACCA
>VXBZ01006463.1:481032-498561 GCA_013399135.1 Heliornis fulica
CTTCTTAGCTGGCAGGAAAGGCAGCCTTCAACAGGACAGTAATGGAAGTAAACTCTTAATGGGAGCAGGTGGGGGAACAAGAATTAAGAAGTAGGGGTTGAGTGAGCGGCCAAAAGCTAACTTCAGGACTCATTCCCACAGCAGGTAAGTCACTCTCCCAGAAAGGGATTTCAAGCTTCTACAGTAGGTAAAGGTTTACCTGGAGCTGTAGATCTAACTGGTGGAGTTTTCCTCTTGGCCAGGAAATTCCTCAACTGAGCTTGTTTCACGGGGGATAATTTAGCTGGAAAATCAAAGGCAGCTATTAGTCTATAATCAAACTGCAAGTCAAAAAGATGAATTCACATTTATGGTGTGAATGCCAGGAAGAAAGAATAAATTACCAGGTACTTTAGGTGGAGGTTTGGCACGTGGCTCCAAGGTAGTTTTCATCAGGGCATTGCGCAGGCTTTCAAGGTCATTGTCAAGACTGGGACAAGGCACAGCAGTGAAAAATCATGATCAGCAGAAAGAAACCAACCAAATCAGGAACAAAAGGTGGCCAAACCAGTCACTAGAACCATTTGCTTCTCTAGGTACTGCACTATTTAAACACATATATCTTTATTTTGAAAACTCCAAGAGCCATTCACTTCTTGCCCTGAATTCAGACAATCTCAGCCTAGAGACTTTATCACTGTGTTTACTATCAAAAAAAGTAACTTCTAGGGAAAATTTCTGATAAGCATCAAGCAGTGTATCACAGCATATAACCAATGAGCTTCTGTATTACCTGGGCATAGCTTAGTATAATTTTTAGGACATCCTGTCCTCCCATGTCATGTACACAAAACATCATTCTTTAGAAGATACACCTTTGCACATTGCTGGGGACAAGACAGGAGTGTCAACACCACTCAGGAACTTGTGTCTCACATACCTCTGAGTGCTGCTAAGAGAAGATGTATCACTGGGAACACTCCACTGAGATGTCTGATTATACAGTCGGAGCTGCTGCAGGCTGTTCACGAGCTGATTTAGTCTCTTCCTCTGCTGATTGATTATTTCCCGGTTGTTAGCCAGGGNCAACACCACTCAGGAACTTGTGTCTCACATACCTCTGAGTGCTGCTAAGAGAAGATGTATCACTGGGAACACTCCACTGAGATGTCTGATTATACAGTCGGAGCTGCTGCAGGCTGTTCACGAGCTGATTTAGTCTCTTCCTCTGCTGATTGATTATTTCCCGGTTGTTAGCCAGGGTGTTGAACAGAGTCTCTCGCTCAGGAGCTATCAGACGCCTTAAGACATCAGATGAAAAGACAGAGATAAGGACCATTCTGTAGAGCTGGCCACAAGCAGGATTGTACACACAGAGTAAATTAGAAGTTCCAGCTTCTTAACTCCATGGAGGTCACACATACTTTAGTTCAAACACCAAAGCAGTTCAGTTCCTCTCAAACACTTTTTTTGCCTTTGGATATGCTGCACATTTATTAATTTAGCTCACTTACTTCAAGGTGTTTTGTTTATTAAAAGGCTTTGTTAGCTGCTACCAATGCATGCATTTGGTTTCTACAAAGCTTATTCCTTTTATAAGCTATATTTACACTGTACCCAGAGGTACAACAAACTTGTAACATATATGAAGCCAGACAGTCTGAACCTAGAGCTCCCATTAGGTCTTTTAATCAAGTTTCATTCCTAAACTCCCTTGAAAATTATTATCTTGTTAAATGGAAAAAGGCTTTTGATTAGAGACAGAAGCCTGATTTGCTGGCATGTTTCTTACAGCTGTTCTATATTCCAACTTCTGCTACTTACTTCTGCTTTCTCTTCTGCTCCAGGTGCCGATCCCACTCCAGGTCCAGAACGTCATTCACATCCTGAACAGCAAACTTCACATACTGGTGCAAACGTCGAATTTCCTACCATGCAAAACAGTCAGCTTTTAATTCACTTCAGTAATCTCAGTTTGAATTGAAGCAGCTGAAGACCCTTTGGGGTCACTTAGTCCAAGCCATGCAGCACTTTCCCGTATTTCTGCCTCAAAAGTTTTATCAGTACAACAGAACCCAACAGTCTGACTGATAAGTAGATTTTCAAGGAGGTCTGTATAGGGCTTGGCTTGGATATTTTATCCCAAATCTCAACTAGAAATAATGCTTTCTGTAATGTCCCTAAGTCTTTACAGAAAGGGTTTCTACAAGCATCAGGAATTATACAAAATAACCCTTCTTCCAAGCCTCATTTCCAGATGAGTCATTTGCTCCCATTTTAAAATGCTGAAACTTCCAACAATTATAGGTGATCAAAGCTTTGCAGGCTGTTCACATGCATTCCAGACTATGATTCATTAAAGCATTAAGAAATGCTCACAGCTTCCACATTATGGCAAGGAATTAACTTGATTTTTATAGGTAGGAAAGAAAAAAAAAGAAAAACAAGACAGGCACAGTGAGCATAAAGTGACTTATCCGTGACCACGCTGTTGCATAACTGCACAACGTAGCCAGATACCTCTGGCTGCATGTCCTACTCCCTAAACAAAACCAGCATTCAGTCCCATTGTTGTCATCCCTCTGGCCTGTCACAGCATGAGCAGGTCTTAAAACTCCCATCTAGTAGAACAGAAATGGAAACTGCACTTGGTTTCAGCTCATCTTAACAGAGCGCTTGCTTAAACGTGATGATGAAGCAGCCAAGTAACACAGCTTGGAAAAACCCTACTGCAACTGTTTTCAGGGTAGAGAATGAAATCCTAATGTGACATAGCCAACCTGAAACCAAATCCAGTCTTACTGTGGGATTAGTGTTACTACCAAGGACAGGTTTCCTCTCTCCAGAAACTATAATCATTCTGTAGTAGCAACTCTCTGATCAGCAAATTGCTATGCCTGGATATCAGAAGAGCCTCAGCCTGAAAACTAATAAAGTTGACTAAGTAAGCTTGACTCACCCAGAATAGGGATGATGCAGACAGAACAAGATTTAACAGTTGGACTAGAGCTCTTTCTCACAAAAAGTGACCTCTTTCTCAGAAAGCTGACCGTTGTTTTTTCTCCTTACACTCCAATCAACTTGCACTTCTCTCCCACTCTCGTTACTCTTTCCTCACGGTCCTCTCTCTAGATCAGCAAGATTATCATCTCTGAAGTCACAAGCATAAGCCTGAAGTGCCACAGAGATATATGGGACATCAAAGCAGGCATACAATGAAGACTGTGAATCAATCTACAGAACCCAGGTTAGAATTAGAGATCAGTCCTAAAAAATAACTTCACTGCAGCAGATTCCTAGTAACTGTGTGCATGCTCTTGATACCTACTGTAATTAGGTCTTCAGACTCCTCGTCAAACTTCTTGAGGAGACATAACAGTGTATAACAGACCAAGTATCATTTGTAGGAGGTTTTCACTCTATTTTGCTTAGGGTTAAATATTCCTCTTGTCACCAGAGCTACAGCAAGGAGTGCTTCACCCCTAGTTTCTTTCATGTCTTTGAAAGCATCTTTATATACTGCTGGTTAATTCCCTTTGTGCACCAGCTTTTAGAATATCATTTAGCTTTCTGCTCTGCCATCCATGAAATTAACCACACAGTTCTGTAAGTCATAATAAATCAAACTGTTTCGTAATGCACTTGCTAAAGATTAAAATAATTCCAAGAACTCTTCCACAAAGTGTTGGAAAATAAAAGTCACATTCTTTTAACTGCAGTCCCTGCACGAACACTACACGCTGAGAAGGAACAGGATGTCAAGAACCACAGCCTAAGCTTAGAATAGACTTGGCTCTCAGGTGAGCTACTTCCCTTCAGCAGGGGTTTTGAATCATCACTGCAAATAGCAGCAACACAGAAGAGCTTTAGGAGCTTTAGTTCTGCAAACTCATGGAAAACAAAGTTACTCGCACTTTCACTAAACTGTGCTGAAACAGCAAAAACCTAGTGCAGAACAAAAATGTTTGGGCACTTGCACACACAAACCTCAGTCTTATTTTATTTACAACTCTATATTAGAAGTGGGGCTGACATGCTTCATACCTGGAGCTGTGTTTCACTCTTGGGATCCAAAGGTTTCTTATAGAGCAAATTTAAGTAACCTGAGCCATAAGTCCGTTCGTTCTGTTCTCTAGTTTCTTCTACCCCTGCAAATCCCTCCAGCAAGGTTGTCTTCAGAATACTAATATCTCCATGAAGTGACTGCAGATAGAAATAGAAGAGATGGGACAAGGTAAGTAACATTTTCTCATTGCCACCTCTAGGTTCTTCAAGCGTCTGCCTGACAGCACAAATGCAGATGTTGCCCCCACATCAAAGCAGCATCAGACATTCCATCTACATCACTTCAGCTTTAGGAGGTTACATGGGAACACCAGGTGAGGAACCATCATTGCTAAGGAGTTCAACCATTTGAAACTACTCTGCTCACCTCTGTTGTCTCTTTAATTTCCAAGAGGAAGGTGTGAAGCTCATCTGACTCAGTTCGCAGCATCTTCATTTCCTCCGGAGTACCCACTTGGAAACAGGCTTTGGAAGTTCGGGCCTTCAGCTCCTCCATCTCCTTTTGGAAATGTGCAATCTACAGAGTCAAGCAGAAAAAGGTGCAACCACTGAAACACAGCAGGATCTGACATCAATGTCACTGATCACAGACAATGTTTCTAACGCAACAAACACCTTTCACTGTGTAGCCAAAGCAGGACGTTCTTCTTCAACATTTACAGGAAAGAATACTCAATTCCAGCACAGCACTGAAATTAAATGCAACTGAACAGGACACATAAACAACAGGTAGAAACCAGGCTGATTATCTTAGGAAAAACTTCCCCTTTGATTCCTAAACTACTGACAGGCACCATCAGAACATAGGTGAATTGAAAATGTCTGTGTACCTACACCATGGCATTACAGCTTCCAAAAGAAAGATAACTGCTTGAAAAGTCTCACCTCCTCTCTGATTCCTGCTATGACAGGGTCTGAATCCTTCCACTGGTGGGGCTGTTTCTCTAAAGCTGTGCTGGGGAGTGCTGATTTGCCCTGAAAAAAAAAACCACAAAAAATAACCAAAACCAGTATAAGGAATATATCCTTAGCAACAGGGAGCTCAATATAAGAAAGTCTGCTGTTAGAAACTCCATTCAGACACCAGTCACCAGGGAGACAATTATCATAAGCCTAAATACTATTTTCACAGTAAGCTACAGCTGGTACGTGTGTGTTTGAAGCAGGACTGTGGACTACATGGAGATAACATGGCTAAAACTTAATAAAAGCAAAGGAAGTTTGTGTGTGTGTTACTCTATTACTGCTTTGCTTTTAATACCCAACAAACTGTGTGTCTCTCTCAATACACCATCAAGGCATCTCTTGACTGCTTATTAGCTGGGAAAGCTGCACACCCTAGTTCCCATAACGACAAGAAGAATTAGTTTCTACAGTTCTGATCATGACAATGTACATCAAAACACAGCTCTCAAGACATGCATAGAACATAGATTTTAATGTCAAAAGCTAGCTAATTCTTTGACCAAAGAGCAGTCACTCAAAGAATTCTAAGTAACTCTTTGTCCATGAAAAAAATGTTTTTCCTCTAATGAACCCCCTCAAATTCCCATTACCTGAGCAGAGCTTGGCTTTGCAGCAGAAGGGGTGATTTTCGCTGTCTTCTGTAGTAAAGAAGCTGAAGGTATATTTTGGGCAGGACGTGCTGCTGGAATTTCAAAAGAGCAAGAGCAAACTTGAACAAAGCTGGAGAAAACAGGTTGTGATCAGACACAACCACAATCACCACTGTCAAATCCAGAAGCAACACTGACATAGCCCCCAGTGAAAGAACACACCTTCCTTAGGTCCTGTTTCACTCACATCCAATTTCTCTGCTAATGGCAACAACTGTCACTCTCAAACATCTGCCTGCAGTGCTCCTCAAGGACCACAAAACCCCCAGCCACACAATTATTTGAGAGAACGGGGTATTATTCTGGTAACAAATGAATGCTGTCTAATTTAAAGTCACTTATTTTGAACTCTAGCTACTTTACATACAAGGTAGTGCACTGATTTGTGAGATTGCCCAGAAACATTCTGAATCAGAGCCGTGCTACAGAGCACTGAAAATGCCAGAACTTCTGGAGGAACTTCAGAAGCTGAATATATTTATTTCACATACAGCTCTCTGGGGAACAAAGAGCACAAATGGAAAAACTTCTTGGTTTCAGCACTAAGTCCATCACACCATTTCAGCATGCAAATCAAGATGTCCACTGCATCAGTAAAAGCAGCAACAAGAAAAGTCAAATGAAGCTCACCAAGTCCTAAAACTTTTATAACATTGTAACTCATCATTCTCAAGAATATGCATCAGAGTCCTACCTGTGGTGGGCACAGGGGTTGAAGCCTTCAGTGTCGTGGTAGGGGAGGCTGTCAGGGGGGTGGACTGGCTCTGAGGACCTCCAGAAGCAGTTTTTGATGTGGTTGAAAATGAAAACATCGTGGAAGTGCACTGACCACTGCTGCTAGTGGGAGAAGAGGTGCCTACAGCAGAGAACCTGCAAGAGAGAACATTGTCCAGCTCTGAGACAGTCCTGGTTGTTTTTCCTCTATCCAAAATGAAGTAGTAAGTTGTAATGAATTACTGTCCTCTGGAATCGACAACTCAAGCTCTAGACACAAGATCACACTGACTCCATAAGCTATGCTTGTAAAGGAGCCATTCAGGTTCATTTCCAAGTTATGTGGAACCACAAAGATTGCTACCATAAACCCAGTGAGCAAAAGCCAAATGCTAGCAAAGAGTACTACCTTGCTTCAAAACACACCTCATCATTTTGTACCAAAATGCCAGCTAGCAAATCTGAGCTGCTCTTCAGTGTCTGCCTTGCAGCAAGGCTCAAACAGAAATTCTGCAAGAAAATCTGTATTTCTATTCATCTGCAAACTCAGCTCCTCAAGGCAGCTAATTTAAACATTCAGCCAATTCACAAGCGTATCACTTGCCTGATACACAAAACATGGAATTTAGAAAGCCGTACGGGATACCATCAGATCCTGGTGCACTCAAGAGTTCTCTAATTAAAAAATAATCATTTGAACCATCAGAAATTTCTTATGATATATTTACATGAAAACTGCTCTCCACAGAAAGCAGCTCCAATTAACACACTCTGTGCTTTACACTGTTCTTTCTAAGAAGAGAGAACAGGCCTCAGGAGTTGGAGGGAAGAGGGGGTATATGAAACCCAAGCACACTCATCACTCAAATCCATTCTGCATATCTTATATATAATAATACAGTTCCCTTTCTTCCAGTTGGCAGGAGCAAGCTTTGAATATTTCAGATCCTGTTCAGTGACCAAGCACCCATTTAAGAACAAAACCAAAGGTTTGGCACCTTCTCCACTGAACACTGGAGCAGAAAATAAATGTATCAGTTATGGATACAGCTTCCTCACAGCTCTGCGAGCTACTATTTAGGTTGGGGGTAAGGAATCTTCAATAAATAAAGAAACTTGTGCTATCACCACCAGACCAAACCTATACCAGACATACAGGATTTCAGATCCCTGTATTCCCCTAGAGTCTTTTACCAGGATTTTCATCAAGCCAAGGCATAGAATTAACATTTGATGCTCATGAGGCAAAGATATGGAAAAAAACCAAACCCTACCAAATCTTTCTCAATGTGGCAAATTATCAGTCTAATTTTTGGAATTATCCCTTGACTGGTATTTTGCCCATGAACATAATCTCTAGCATGTGAAGCACTGAGGGTTTTCACCAAGACAGTTATGTCTTGGAGAGAAGGCTTCCTCTGTGCTTTCTGTGGAGCATGAGGAACAGCTGTCAGAGCAAAAAGCCAGACACCATCCTCAGAACTACCACACATTGCTCATGCCTGGAGCAATTTAGTAAGTATCCAACCACTGCAATAACTACTGAATTTATTTACTTCTCATTGAGGTTCACTTTGACTGAAGAAGCTAAAGGGGAAAAAGAGATCTTCTGTACAACAGGTGTTGTGGAGAGTGGTGGCACTGGTGAGCTCTCTGCAGAGGGCTTAAAGTTCATGGATCCAAACGAGAAGGAGGTGGCAGCAGTTGTAGCGGTGCCTGCAGAAGAAGGAGTCACAGGTGCCTTAGGAGAAGCAGAGGAGAAAGAGAACGTTGCTGTTCCAGTCTGACTGGGAGCCAGGGATTGCTTGGAGGCATCAGAGGCAAAGGGGTACGGTGGAGGATCAGTGCCCATGGTGCCAGGCATCTTCACAGTTGAAGGCATAAAGGAAAAAGCAGTTGCTCCAGCCGCTGAAGGAGGCTGACTTGAGGCAGGCGCAGCAGGAACACCACCTGGTACCGCGTCAGGCTTTACAGACGTTGGAGGAGTGGTCGGAGTCGTGGCAGTACTTCCTGCAGAGAGACAGACAGGGAAGGAAGAGACTCATTTGGCTGCACTGACTAATGGCAAAAGGTATCACACAGCCACATTTAACGAGGGTAGTTAATCACTCTGTCGCTCCCTGGGCAGACAGGACAACGACAAAGAGATGAGAGCACTGGGCTTCCAGTCCCCGACCCCAGTAAGCGATCCAGAAACTGCACCAAGTCCAAGCCACGATCAATACTAGAGTCTGTCTGGATTAATATTGCCTGGAATTTCCTGTGAAAAGGCTTCACCTTTCTCCACTGAATCTGATGAGGTTCCTGTCATCTCAAATAAAAGAGGCTGTCGGCACACAAGTCAGCCAGTGCTGCAGAGAGGCAGGCTGCCAAACAGAAGCACTCTGCTTGGGGAATGGAGAAGCAAATTTGGGCTTAGGGAAGAAAACAGCAGGTTTACAATTGTTACTGCACACAGGCAGACAAGGAGACTATCAGCTTATCTACCTCCTTTGCCACAGAAAGCTGCCAAAACATATATAACCCAGATAAAACTACTACTCTTCACTAACATAATTTTCACAGTGCTGCAGAAAACTGTTGTTTAAATATGCTTTTTTTGCAGCAGCAGCAGCCAAACACCTTCGTTACAGTCACAACCTTGGGCAAAGGGACTTACAGAATTTCTTTGTCCCTGCTTGGCCAATTCTACAACAGAATGTAAGCGTAGAGTGTGCAAAGTGCTTAAGACCCGGCTAATGAACGGGACTAGATAATTTCACTGATATGCAAATGACAGGGAATAGTCCTGGAAGCACAAAATATCCAAGAACTTCTAACCATAATCACTATTTTAAAAAAAAGTATTTTCTGTTATCACATACACATCTGACTACCAAGCTTCAGATGAAGGTGGCAAAGATCCACCAACACAAGTGTTTCCTTAACCCACTTGATTACTTACCTGTTGATTTTGGAACTCTCTCCCCTACTAACAGCAATGGCTCTGGGGTCACAATAAGTGACCTGACTCCTGGGTTTTGATTGATCATGTAAAACGGGCAGAGCACACCATCCGTAGAGAGCAAGATCAGAACTGGAGCTGGAGCAAGGGTCTTCTCATCACCTGCCAGAGACAACATATTTAAGCCCTGCAGTTAAAGGTCCCTGTTTTCTTCCTGCTGGCATTGGCACCTTCATGTGACTTGCTTAGCACAGCATTTTTTATGTTTCTCCCTTTCACTTTCATTTGTATCTTTGCTTTTTTGCTTCTCTACAAATGACAAATTCTCTTCCTGTTCCTGACTTCATGTTTCATAAGTAATAGACAAAGGGTTATTTTGACAATCAAATGTCATCTCCTGAATGACAAAGTCCAACTTTCAACCAGGAATTCCTGTGCCAAGCTTTTTTGTATTTTGGAGTACTTTTTTTCACCTGCTCCCTCCTATCTTCTACGCCTTTCCACAACCCCTACATTCCACTGGGTCCCATCACATCATTAACATTCACACACATTAAGTACAGAAGAGAACCACTAGAGAGGAAACTTTAAAGAAAGCCAACATCAAATGTCCAGGTGATCTTAACTCTGATATGAAATAACTGCATTTTGCACAGGAACAGCTTTGATCCTAGAGTCTGCTTCAGTTCAAATATTCTCAGCAGGTTTAAAGATCTCAAAGCAGTCCCTGTAATTATTAAAAAATAATAATAATAATTCTATAATGGTTTAACACTGCCCTCCTTCACCCTCCCCCAAATCCCGGATGGAGGGGAAATCTGCTAGAATCATGACAGCAGTCATGTTCCTCTACAGATTGACTCTTCAGGAAAAGCATGCTAGGAAAGGGCTCTTTCCACATGGGAACTGGCTCCAGGATAGATGAGGCTCCTTTGCAATCCAAACTTAATGTGAACTGCAAAGCCAATTAACGTGAAGCCAAAGCCAAGCTGACTGCACTCAGTGAGAGCTCAGAGAATGTTAGCAAAAAGCTTCCCTGAAAACCTTTCTAAAAACTCCGAGGCAGCACAACCTGGGCTTAAAAAAAAAGCTGTCCTGACAGATTCCTTAATCCAGTAACTATATAGATTAACAGAGAAAATGCTTCAGATTCAATTTCGCATTCAAGTACAAAGTTTGACCTCAATTCCCTTCGGTGGTTTTCATTAAGGTAAAGTTCTCCGTTAATCGGCACCCTCCTGTGCTCTTCAGGAACTCCTGACTGCAGTACCTTCCACGCTGCCTGAAGGCATCTCTAGTTCAATCTGTCTCTGGGTTTCAAAGGAGAGTTTTCAGAATTCACTAAGGTGCAACACAATAGCTCAAATGTATCTTCAGCCTCTGACAAGGCACTTTGAAGATCCTTCAGGCAGCACGGAGGGTACAGCAACAATGCAACTGGCTATATGTAGAGCACAGCAGGGTTCAGGCAGTACAGGCCCTGTGCTTTAATGTAGAATTAAAACCTACACATTCACCTAAACGATTGTATCTTCTCCTGGCTTTGAAACTAACCCACTTTTCCTTTGGATCAGTGCAAGTGTACTTCACCACAACACAGTTCTGCAGAACGACATAAGATGTGAGAATAAAGAAAACCTCACAGGGCGCCTGAAATTCCTGGTGTTAGAGGATCACTCCTTTAAACTCACTATTACCCCAGCTCTGTGAAACACAGGCATAACTCAGGTGCTTTGTTTGCCACATTAGCACAGCACCCCAGGGTGATGAAAGTGATGAGGAACAACCCTGTTCAAACAGCAAACTGCCATTTGAATCTTTACGCTGATGTTAACACATGCTGCGGGCTCGGTATAAAAAGGCAGGATGCATGCTGATGTGCCTTCCAGAAGGATCTCCTAGAACCCAGAGAACCAGGCTGCCCCTCAAAAACCCTACATATATTGCTATTACTGTACTATTCCACAAGAAAGACTAACAAGACTTACTGATTGGGATGGGCATGTTGCTGGTGTAGTCTACAGCAACGCCAACAGGCAGAGTGTCATCGCTCTTATCTGTCACAGGAAGTTCTGCTCTGCTGGAGTCCTCCAAAACCCACGATTCCCAGTTCTGTGGACAGTAAAATTATTTTTGCTGCTGCTTTCCTATGAGCAACCTCCTTCTAAACTCCAGCCTACTACAGGATGGAAAAAAAAGTCTAGAGAGCATTTAATTATATTTGTCAGATTAACAAATGCCAGAAGTCTTGGGGCCCATTGCAGATTTGTGTCGGCCAGTTTTAATGCCTGACTTCAACTGATGATCTCACGTGAATCACTCTACTATAGTGAGTTTGACTGGATTTTGAGATTGCCAAATCAATTATAAAAAAAAAGGAGTTCTGGTACTTGGTTCATAAGATATACTGTGTTTCTGTTTATGCTTTCTTTTTTGCATTACTCAATTCTCTTGTTCATCTAAGAGATATGTTTATCTCAAAGATTCCATGCAACTCCAATGCAAAGAAAGGGGTTTTGTTGGTTTTCAGGCAGTTGTGTGATGGTTTTTTTTTTTAAATACTCCATCTCAGCATATTTGGAATCTCACATAGGTTATACTGTCTTAGATTTTCAAGACAGAGGAGGTACATATGCACAAACATAACAAGAACAAAAATATTACCTGATCACCTTGCCTGGCAAGAATGCTGACTTCTGTGGAAGCCGCTGAAGCTGCCAGAACCAGATTCCTGTAAGCATGGACACAAACAGGTTAAAACCAACATAATCCACAGCAAGGTCTCCAGCTCTACAATTCACTACCACCTCTACAAATTCATAACTAGAAATACAGCTAGAACAATACGAAACTGATTTTTCCTCCCAAGATGAAGGAAACAAAATTTGATTTGTTACTGTAGAACTTTTTGCAGGGAAAAAGTAAAGGTTTGCTGTTTTGTTTTTTTTCTAATCCTCCTTTCCCTTACAAGGGGTCCCGAAGGCTGAAACCTTTTGCCAACCAATGATATGACAGTGGTTGTATCATCATAAATAACGAGTAAGTCAGCATCTGAAAAGTTAGGAGCAGCTTCTTCACAATTAAACAAGAGAAAACGTCATGCTTTACCCCAACCTATATCTTATAATCTCAAGGGAAATTGTTACAATGGATTTTAAACAGTAATACATATTCTCACCAGACAAATGAGCATGTTGGCACAGAGATCAAGCACTGAGGATGAATTTGCTGTACTCACATAAAGCATTTTCAAAATAACAAATTCATCTGTCCCATATTCCGGTATTAACACAGTTTACAAAAAGGGAGGAATTCAATATGCTGAGAACTGGCTACTCAGACCTGCACAACAAGGGAAACACTTTGCCATGATTCCTGTCACTCACCATTCCTCAACATAGTTAAGGAAGTAGTGATGCTGCCTCTCTGTGCAGCTCCCATAGCAAGGCTCCATGAAATTCACAAACTTCTCTGGTCGCTTCTCTTCCTTTTTCTGTAAAGCCAACATTGATTATTTACCAATGCAGAAATCAAGTAATCTCCCATACATATGACTGTAGCAGGGTACACCAATAACTGCCACATACTTCAAGAGAGAACAGGCAACAGGAGACCACTTCAAAGACTAAGAACAAAGCAAACAAACCAAAACCCTCCTCCAAAAGATCAACTGATAAGAAAGAGATTAGCTGGGAGTTTAGATCTCACAACCCACCCTCCAGTAATGAATAACCCAATATTAAGTAAGAGTTTATGATCAGACCTAAAAATGTCCCTAATCTAAACAAAGAAAGTATATCACAAGTCTGTATCAGATAGGGTTTTATTCCCAAGTGCTTACTTCAGAGGCTAAAAGACTTTATGTCCCAATTCAATGTCTGCAGAGAACAGGCTATTGAGTTTTTCAGGTACATACTACTCCCTCCATTCAATTCTCCTCAACCCCACAATCCACAGCAGCACCAAACTTAAATTTTACATGATGCCAATGTGACTAGTAAAAGCAAACTGACATTGTAATAGACAAGTCAAAAAATCAAGCAACAAACACTCCTTTTGCTGTGATTTGCTGGCACTTACAGGCAGTATGGCTATGACCACTTCTGGGGGTGTTTCCAGTGTCCCATCAGCTGCTGCATACACAATAGTAAAGACATATGTGCCAATCCACAGAACATCCAAAACTGGGAGGGAAGAAAACAAATACCTCAGTCAGAAACACCCGAGTGACACTTCCTTCTACCTTGATTTTTAGCTGTGCACAGCACACAAAAGCAACAAGCAAAGAAGGAACCACTGACATTACACTATCAAGATAAACAATTTCACTGATCTGTTCACAGAACACCTATTTTATTAGGGAGAAAAACTATTTGATCCCAGAAATTTCAAACACAAACCAAAAGAATGCATCTGATTGCTTGATGACATCACAGACAACACGATGCTATTTTGGCATATCCAAGTGTTTCTGCTTCTCTAAACTTGCTGCTTTGACATTTTATTGAAGAGTCAAACTGATGAAACTCACACAAAATACGAGAATGGAATTTATACTCAGACATCTTCATGCAAAAGAAAGATTACTTGTGACAGTACTGTCTGTCACATCATCAAGCAAAGAAAATAGCTTTAAAGATGCTAATTTAAAGCATTCTAGTCAAGTACTCTTGCAGACTGGTAATTTTTCTATGCAAGCCAAAGAAAGCATAAGAGCATTTTGAAATATTTAACTCACACTATAATGACATAACCAGTGCACTATATAACTGTTGTAACTAAATCAATCATGAGGAGGAATGAGTAAAAATATTGCAAAAGAGAAAACAAGTTAAAAAGATGTACCTTTAACGGGATTGTCCGAGTCATAAAAGGGAGGACAAGGGATTACTTTCTTCTCCTGTAGATTCTGCAAATAAAACTACTTTTCAATACAAAGAAAAAGCCAATAAACAAAGCTACCTGCAAGTTTCACAGAAATCCCCAAGAACTGGTTTAGAGCAGGTCATACACACTTAATCACATGTCACTCTGAAATCATGGTTTTTCAGTGGCAGGTGCAAAGCTTAAACTAAACCCAGTATTGGTCTGAGATGCTTTCATATCACTGAAGGGCTTAGCCAACTTCTCATGGCTCACACCACGTGCCACTCCACCAAATCCCACAGCTTGCATCGTGAAGAAAAAGCGCATTGCAAACTAGTGATGAGAGATAAGGCCCTGCTAGCAACAATACTTACAGGCAGATACTGCACCACGGTGCCATTTTGCCTCCCTACAGCCAGTTGTTTTCCCTTTGGACTCCAACACACTAAGTAAAAAAAAAAAAAAAATATAATTTCATTAGCACTAAGGAACTGGAGAGTTACAAGGCCCAATGAAAGCAGAACCACTATATTAAGACAATGTTCCCCCCTGGAAAAATTAATCTGGATTAAACAGAGAGTCACCCAGTCACAGGGAAAGCAGATTGCATAGATCAAAACTCAGTAGATGATGACCCTTATTTGCATGCTTCCTTGGAAATGACAGCCCAGCCTCAGGCAGCACAAACCACTGGTGAGTACATGTGACACTCAAGATGCAGCTCCTCTAATCATCTGGGAATGAGCAGTTACATTGCAATGCAATTTCTTTAAGAGTTTAAATTCTTCCTTTAGGTGAAGAAATTTTTAAAGAAACCTCCTCCCCAGACAAACAGCCCATCTTTTCACACGTATCAATTTGCTTCTGCTCTTCACACTCTGCCACTCACCAGATGTGACAGCTACAGAGGAAGGCAGTGTGGCATACACTTTCACCAAGTCTGTGACTTGCAGGACAGAGATGCTGCCATCCGACAGGCAAATGGCCACCATGGCAGGACTAGCAGGGTTCCACTTCAGGTCATTGACCACTGCAGCGCTTCCTGAATCCTTGGCCAGCTTATGGTAAGCAAATGCACGTTTCTGCTGTTTTGCCTATTAGGAAAGAAAAATATATGAGATAGTGGAAGCTGAGCACAAAAGCACCTCTTCTCAACGCATTTTTGACCTTCTTAAAAATTACCAATCAAAATTAAAAGCAGATTTGAAGTCTACCAAGCAAAGCCTTTACAAGGCACCTCCCACAGAGACATACAAAATCCCACCCAAGGTATGCCTCTCCTCCTACTGTAGCTTGAAAAAAAAATATTTAAAAGTACACTTTGCTTATGCTTTACCTGATTTAAAAACGTGCGGACATCAAAAAAGCCAATGAAGGAACCGATCTCACCAGACATCATACAGACAGAGAGTGTGAGATTATCACAGCTTAGTGCCAGGTGCTGCACAGGAAACTTCATGGGAACCATGATACTCTGAACATTTTCCACTTAAAACACAAAGGGAAAGGAAGACAGAATGGAGAGGATACATTTAAATTGCAAAACCTGTTCTTGTACAATAGTAACTTTAGAATGAATTTATGCAAAAATCCCCAGCCCCACCAACAGCAGCTGTGAAAGCTCACATAAAAACCTGAGTAACAGCAAACCCCTTAATCCCTGTCCACACAATCTCAAGAGTCACCAATCCCTAAGAAAAGAAAATTCCACTTTCCTTCCTCAGTAACCTGGAGGAAAGGTAAGGAGACAGATTTTTTTGTTTTACTTATGTATGCACATGAGAACCTTGGATGGTACAGCTACAAAGAACAACAGGACACCATCTCACACCTGGGTGTATTTTGTGCTCAGGTGTATTTTGCACTCAGGTGGTGAAACAGCAATTACTTTCTCCCTTGCAGGACAGCTGCTGACTCAGAGTGGCCAACTAAGTGCAAGAACTCTGTCTCTCCACTCACACACATGGGTTCACAGCTCAAAGACTGGCTGCCAATACAGTGTGCAGATGCAAGGAAAGGGGTACACTGTCAGTCATGCTCACTGTGACATTCAACACAGGTGGCCAAGCCTGAATGACATTGGAACAGGAATTATACATAGCATCCTGGTGACTACTGTACTGCTTTTCAGCTAGAGGTACAGCAAATATTGTTCTTGCCTTCTCAGACAAGAAAACACGGTAATTTCAAATGCACATAAGAGCATGACAAGGACTGTATGAGAAGCCAAGAGCTCTGTATCACAACAACTCACATAAAGCTGTTTCTGCAAAAACCATGAGCTATAAATCTGCCTTACCAATTGTATTGGGGTCTTCTCCCAGTTGGTTTTGCATAAGAAGATTTCTAGTGTGGAAGACCTGCAGGCTGGTTCCTCCACCAGCAAAGACCAGCCCATATTTGTTAGACACTGCAAGGAGACTGGAGCGCTCTTTGGGAAGATCATCTGGAGCATCAAAGATACGGACCTTCTTCAGTGCTCTGAACTGAAAATCCTGTTGTGAGAGAGTTGCAAAGTAGATGTACTCTTTTCCTTGGCAAAGAGAAATAGTTTACTTCAGTTTCTCCCTTTAAGAAAGGAAGTTAAAAAGGCTTTTTGTGTTGGTAACAAAACACCTGCCAAGGCAGAGTCCATACCCACACTGTCACTGGCCATCACAATTTCCATCTGTCTCATCTAAGACAGAGATCACACCACGCTTCTTCCACTGGCTGAAGCTCTCTTCTACCCAGTGCCTATGCTCATAAAATCAACAGGAGCTAAACCTGTCCCAGACATCTAACTTGCTCAGAAACATAGCAAAACCAGCCACCAGATACAGAAGAGAAAGAGAAGGGAACAAAGCAGATTCCGCATGATCCAATAAAACTTGTTGCTGCAAAGGTACAAAGCACACATCTGCTTAGATGCATCTTTGTTTGCTCTTGTGATTTATGACACAGAGAACATACCCACCTCCAATAACTAATCTTTGTAATCAGACTTATGTTTGCATATGTTTCTCTCATAATTTACATTGTCCTTTTATAAAAGGAGGAAGAGAAAAAGCAGCCTGAAAGACAAACCCTCCAAACCCACAAACTGAATTAAGAAACAGCAGTTATCCTATTACCACACAAAACCCAAGGCTCCCCTTCAGTAGGGTTCTCTCTTCCCAAGGTGCCAATTGTTGAAACAAGCACTGGATCCAACTCAAATCAAGCACCTGAGCCTTATTTCCAAAGTACTGCCAAAGTGCTAATTACATTCCTGCAACCTGAGGAGGCTACAGAAACTCAGAGCCTTCCACAAAACAACCATCCCAAGTGCTTGTTTCTGAAGGTGTTTGAACAAAAAGAAGCTAC
>VXBZ01006463.1:498756-512478 GCA_013399135.1 Heliornis fulica
GCCCCACGGCCCAAGCCAAGCCGCTGCCCACCACCCCTCAGAGGCCAGACTAAGCCTTCCCCGAGCCCCACTCCCCTCACGGCCCGCACCGACCCCTCCCCATGGCCTGTCGCCCCCAGGCCCAAGCCAACTGCTCCGGCTAGAGCCGAACCCCTACTAGCACCCCCACTGCCCGAGCCGAGCCCCGCTCACTGCGGCTGCCCTCTCGCAGCTCGCCCGCTCCTCACCTTCATCTCCCGCTCCGGAATCACGTCCATATCGTCCCCCATGGCGGCGCCGGCCCCCGGCCCCGCTGTCCCCACCACCCTGCGCGCCCACGGGAAACCCCCGTCGGCCCGCTCTGTAGCGCTCACTTCCGCTTCCGGTGGGGCCGCTCTAGGCCCAGCTCTCAATGATCCGCCGCCGCTTGAGTCCTCCAGCGGGCCCCGCCCCGAAGGGTGGAGCACGGCGGAGAGCCCGCCCACACGGCGGGAAGTGACGGTGGTCGATAAGCCCTTTATATGTGCTGCCGGCCCGTCTCTGCCCTGAGGGGACCTCAGCTCCTGGGGGACGCTGAGGGGATGACTGCCCCAGCTGGGGCTTTGCTCGGAGTCGGTCCCCCCACACCTGCAGGTAAATGTGGTTGAGCTGGAAGCGAGGGAGCTCTGTGCGCAGNGATTCATGAATTCATCCTTGTGCCTCTGCTTAAATGGCCACACAGTAACACATAGAGACACAGTGATGGGATAGCCTGGCACCACACTGCTGGACTCCAGGTTACACTGTCCCATAGCACACAACCACATTGCAGTTGCTCCCAAAAGCAGACTCCCAGCACAAGCCGCGCTGGCAGCACTTACTCCCATCCCAAACTACAGTTCCTCTGACTGTCACATTCTGTCTCTCCTCTCCCAGGCGGCATTACTAAGACCCCCACTCCATCCCAGGCCGTGCCACCTCTTCCACCCCATAGGCAGGTAACAGGCTCTGCTAAAAGGCCTCACAAATCCTGAGGGATGCCTCAAAGGGCGCTGCCATGACCCCAGCCGACATCACCACCCCCCACCTGCCTGCACGCACCACGGCCCAAGCCGAGGCCGCTGCTCACCACCCCTCAGAGACCAGACTAAGCCTTCCCCGAGCCCCACTCCCCTCACGGTNGCGGGCCCCGCCCCGAAGGGTGGAGCACGGCGGAGAGCCCGCCCACACGGCGGGAAGTGACGGTGGTCGATAAGCCCTTTATATGTGCTGCCGGCCCGTCTCTGCCCTGAGGGGACCTCAGCTCCCGGGGGACGCTGAGGGGATGACTGCCCCAGCTGGGGCTTTGCTCGGAGTCGGTCCCCCCACACCTGCAGGTAAATGTAGTTGAGCTGGAAGCGAGGGAGCTCTGTGCGCAGGTTCGTGCTTACAGGGCTCCACAAACCCAGTGCGTGATCCTGCAGTCACTGCAGGGGATGAGTTTCTTTCCTTGTTCGCTCCTGCCTCAAGTTCAGGGCGTTCAGCCCCTGCATCAAGGTGCCAGCACAGGGTGTACACCACATTAGCACTAAGCCCTGTGAGGACAGGGACACACTGAGAGACTGTGACCAGCCCTAGCAGGTTGTGCTTCTCTTCTCCAGGACCAGGAGGACAAGGATTTTAACAGAGACAAAAGCAGTGATGGCTTTGGGCAGTGAACCAACTTTCCCTCATGTAATACGCTCCCTTTATTTTCTAACTGAACAATAGGTTTAACACATAGCCCAGAGAAGCACTGATTTCCCAGAGGTGAACAGGCAGCAGAGAGCAGACACGGTGCTCTGATCTAAGGGCAAGGCTGTCCTTTTGAGGAACACATGGAAGAAGTGTGCTCAGTCATTCCCCCAGGAAGTCTGGTCTCGATTTTGAGACATCAGACAAGAACCTCAGTCAATTGCTTCAGGAGCAGAGGGTAAAAAAAAAGAATCTCAAAGCTCTTTCAAGAAAGGCATTACAAATGTCTGTCCATGATAAACAAGTTATTCCTTACAACAGGCACCGCCACCTGCTTGCTTTCAGTTGAGTTGGAAAAAGACCTTTCAGGAGGCGACCTCTGCATTTTGTAACACAAACTCAGCGGCATTTGGTCAGTTACTACAGATAAAAATCAGATCGAGACAGTCCAAACCTATCTCTAGGATCTATTTAAGGGTTTATATTAACAGACTTGGAAACCAGCTCCCTTAATCTGCAACCAATCACAGGGACCAGGCTAAACCAAATACACTGACACACAGTGTCACTTCAGAAGATTTATTTCCAGTCCTTAAAGTAGACTGGTGCTGCTTTTGCTCAGAGTTTTCTCTCTCCATTACAGTTTTGGTTTTCATGCGAACAGTAGTGAGAACGGTTGGGTTTTTTTATTATTTAAAAGTGCAGCCTTTGGCAGGAACAATCAACCTAGTAAAGTTAATCATCTGTACTTCCTTTAAAAATTTATTAAACCATGATTTAAAATAAAAAAAAAAAAGTTAAAAGCTGCCAAGAACATTTAAGAAAAGAGGAGGGAAAGGGCAAAGAGCAAACATCTGGATTCCAGAAGTTGTGTAGGGAACAAGACTCACTGCAATAACCAGAGTGTGGATAGCACAGTCCCAGCTATATCTGGATCCTAGCTCATGCTCCATACTTACAACCATTATTATTTTGCAAACCTGAGGGTTTATCCATTGTGGAATTGTTACCAATAGCCATGGGACCGAGCTGAAACACAGGCAGGGAGGTCTGTCAGAGGGACCGAGCAGCTGTGTGAGGACAGATCCTCACCCACACTGGTCTGGGGGAGCTCACAGTTGAGTCATCTGGCTTCCTTTCACCTGAAGGTTCAGTCTCTCCAGGGCCTTCCTGAGGGTCCGTGCAGCATATTGCCACACTTGTTTCCACACTCAACAGACAGGACAGATACCCACCCACTGGCAAGTTACACTCCTTACCAGATCCAAATGGAGATTTACTGGGAAGGAGATCCCTAAGGTAGCTTTAATCACCCTCACTTGCAGTGGCTGGTGGTGGACCCATCTAGATCTGAGTGCAGGATGAACCCAGGGAACAGACAAAAGCTGTCCCCACTGCCCAGCCATGTCCACCACCAAGCTGGATGGCCCAGAGGCACACCTCCCTGTCCATGCACCTTCCCATGTTCACTCGGCCACGGAGGTGGGACCCTGACTTGTGTTTTGGGGAGCCCAGGAGAGGAAGAAAGTCAGTCCCAAGTCAGGGAATGTAGAAGCACGGAGCAGAAGGCACTTATTTCTTTGCACCCACAAAGGTGCTCTCAGGGGCTTTGCCAGAGAAGAGCCAATGTTTGGTAGCAAGGCCCTTCAGGAGCCTGTCATGACAAGCACAGCTCTGAATCCATACGCTCGGAGGAAAGTAGCTCCTCGTCTGAGAAATGCAGGAAGGGTAGAGGAAAGAGTAAGATCACAGGGTTATTTTTTTTTTTTGGTCTCACATTACACTTGGTGCTACAGCATGTCTAACAAGTCAGGTTGGCTAAGGGATGCAGCAGAAAGACACAAGCTGGGCGGCTCCAGCTTCCCTTGCTGTTCCTCTAAGGCAGGTTAGTTGAAAACTAGGACTGTCCACAGCGAAGAGTAACAAAGCACAGGTAACCTCTGTTACAGACCAGCAAAGCAAAAACTGCCAGCTTTCCAGCTCGGCCTCTTCATGGGAGGCTGGCTATGTCTCTCTCTGGAGGTGGACCAGAAGGTTTTGGGTTGCTTTCATTGGCTTTTCCTTCAAACATCATCACCCTGAAAAAAAACAAAACAAATAATACCAGATAATACCAATGGAAAACAAAACAAAACAAAACAAAAAAAGCAGGTGCATCTTCTGACATCGTTGGGGGTGGGATTATTTTATATACTGAGAAATAGCATCTGCCTTCTATGCAAAGGGCATTGGATAATTAACAGGAGAAAGCCAGAGGGCAGTGCCACTAGCCCAGTGCGCAGCTTTGCTTCTCCATCAGCTTCCAGAAATGTGTTCCCAAAGCCTCTTCTGGTTTTCCTCTCAGAGCCCAGAGGATTAGCATGTTTTATTTAGGCAGCTACTTCCAAAATCCCCATGGCGCACACTGCACGCCAAGTACTCCCAATGCATAAAAGCAAATGCTGCTCCTGGCCTACCTTGTACACAGCAGATCATTCAAAAGCCAGCCCCAAGCAAGCAGCAGCAATTACAGCCAGGAAAGAGGGCAGAGATGAGGAGCAATGCACTAGCTAGAAGAATCCAAAGCATTTTGCAACCACCAACACCGTCTTCCTCCCTGAGGACTGCTGCTACGCTGGGAATGCCAGCTGCCACACTGGATCAAAGGACTGCACTGCTCTTGGGACGAGTTTCACATTTCTGCTCCTGCTCTAAAGAGTCCAGCAGACAATGGGGTGTCTGTTAGCAAGAGAAGGGACCCATCTGTGAAAGCTGCTGCAGTTGGGAGGAAGGATGGAAGAGATGGGACAGGTTGAAGGCTCAGCCTGCTTCTGTGGAGAAAGGAAGGAGGAGCAGGGGTGTAAGACATCTGAGTGTGCTTGGAAGAGGAGCACCCCAACACACAGCCACGGGGTACTCAGCAGAGGGAGGTGAGACGCATCGCCAGCAAGCACGTACCGGTTTAGAGGGACCACGCGGGAGGTGGGCACAGAATCCTTCCTCCCAACCTGCCCTGAAAGCTGGCTGTGTTTCTAAAGCTGCCTTCAAAAAGGGGGTAAGGGGGCTGGAGAGGAGCAGCTCCTATTCACAGTGGTTACAGACACAAAAGCCAGGCCAGCCTCTGGCTGTGAAAGGAAAAGTCAGGCTTCAATGGAGTGGAGACGGAGCCAAGCAAGTGTTTGGAAGCCGTTTGTTACAGCAGGACGTTCAGAGCCCTGTCAGGAGGGCACAGGGGGCCGTGGGAGGCTGGTGCTGGCAGCCTGTACTGCAGAAAACCTCTTCCAGCACAAGCCAGCTGTTCCAAGCATGTGTCCCATCTCCATCTACTGCCCATCTCTCCAAAATTGGGCAGGGAGGGATTATCCTGTGGGAAACAGGAGCCAGCACTGCCGGTGCTGGCAGGACCATCGTTCACCAAGCGAGTCCTGCCACCACTCAGAGGAAGCCTCTGTCCCCATCACCAGCAAGAGCCACAGGGAAGGGACAGGAAGAGGTCCTGCAGTGCCAAGTGCCTGCACATGGAGAATGTGGAAGGAAGCCTGTCTGACATACACCAGGTAGCTCCACTGTGAGCACTCGCCATTGCACAGCCTAGGCATGACTTAAACGTGCTCTGATGCATCTTTGCAAGCTCCCCTTTCACAAGAGTCCTTATGTCCCTTCCACAAACACTGAGCAAGTGCAGCTCCACCTCCACCAGGCAGAACATCTGCTTCCCAGCTTCCCTGACACACCAGCTCAGGTCCTGCACCTCCCTCCACCTGGAACACTCACAGTTTAAGCACAGCAGATCGTTTGCCAAGCATCATGTTGACGAAGTCCTGGTACGAGATGGTCTCACTAGCTCCTCCAGTCACCTCAGAGATCATCTTCTTCAGTTCTAGATGGGTCTTTGGAGCCCCCATTTTCTCCATCATCCTTTTGACGGACATCAAATCTGCAAGAGCAAGGTAATCAGTGCTGCCAAGAGGTGACCACACAGCACACAGACCAACCCCAGGGATACAGGCACGAACTCCCACCTCATATGACCTCACCCATGGGTTCTGGAGCTGCCAGCACTAGGCTGTTGCTATCAGCCAAGAGAAGCTTTCCAGTACAGCCCATTGCTGCACCACCCAGTACAGAGCACCTCTTCCCATTTGCACAGCCCAAGATAAAAGCACAGCACATGCAGAAGAACTCTACAAGTGCTCCAGAGACACGTGGGGACATTGCTCTCTGGGTCACAGTGCGGTGCCAAGAATCACAAGGATGGGGAGGAGGGAAGCAACGGAGGGGTTAAAGCTGAAGACAAACAGGCTGTGGGGAGCGAGTGCCCCTGCCCAGCACCACAGGCCATTTCCTTCCATTGCTCTGCTGACTGCAGAGACCTGCGGTCCCTTCCCTCCCGGAAACACAGCAATACTGAGTCACCTCCCCTCCAGCTCCCCACAGGCTTTACTTCAGCTCAAGGGCTGATGGAGGAGGGGAACGAGGCAGCAGGCTGCTGGAAGGACACTGCATGTGAGTGATTGCGTTTCAGTGTCAGCTCCAGGGCTGCAGAAGGCTGGATCTTTACAAAACTGGTGCTTTCTGAGCTCAAACAAGGGCTGCTCGGCTGAGCCACACTCAAAAACAAGTTCCCTGCTTCCTTCCCAGCAAAGCAAAATGCTTCTCTGCCCTAAAAGTGCTCATGGTTTTATACAGCTTCTTCTCGACCCAGGCAAAACCCAGGATTGTCCAAGCCTGCAGCTTCCCAAACTCTGGAAGTGCTGAGGATTGAGACAACAGCTTTGGTGGGAAAAACAGCAAGGAGAAAAAATTAAAAAGGCATTTAGAGCAGAAAGAAGTGAAGGAGCTAAGCAGAGACTCAGGAAGAAAACAGGACTGAGAAGAGTTTAGGTCTTGTAGCAGGTGAGGAAAGACTGAGAAAGCCAAGGAAGCCCCTGGCTGGCAATCAAGATCCAAGCAGGGCTGGACATGGAGAAAGTCCCCAGATATTCCTCCTCAGCAACACAAGTGCAGAGAGAGGAAGCAGAGCAGCAGATGCTGTCTCAGCAGCCTGTTGCATCCCCAGCCCAGCTCCTGCATCCCTTAGTCACTCACCAATCTCGCCTTGGTTGTTCAGGTCAAACTCCATGTACTTCTCTGGAAGAGACACAGAAGCAGGTTAGCAGGAACCTAGAGCAGGTGGGTACATGGGGATTTGGAATACAGCCCACTTAGAGCAATAAAATAAAAGATATCAAGATTAGATTGATACACTGATGAATGCAAATAGTTTGCAGAGGGACACCATCTCAAGGCCTGGTTTTAGCACCCTTATCTCAATTCCAGAGCTCTAGAGTTAAGTGCTCTTTAATTGTGGATGCTTTTCATTTCAGCTGAAGGAAAACATTGGCATCAGAACAAGGTATGAGCTAGCCATGAATAGCGTTAGAAGGCTTCCAGCCAGAAAAACAAAGCCTGGAACAGCCTCCCAGAAGGAGTAGCAAGGAAAACAAAACACTGAGCACTCCCAAAATGAAGCTCGATCGGATTAGGAGAGGGATTAAATGACGTAGTTGCCTGCAATAGCAAGGGACAGACTGTGGAGTCCTCCCAACGTGCTGCACTCCCAGAGCAGTGCCTGCCAGCAGAGATGCTCAAGGACCACATCAGGAGGGCAAAGACAAGACCATGCCCAGGAGCGGTTACACTGGAGCAGGCAGTTCGCCCTTCCAGCCTGCTGTCAAATATCACTGGGCTGGGCAACTCCTGCCTTTTCAGAGAAAGGCAGAGCCTGCTCAGGAAGTTTCTAGTTTGCTTTGCAGGAGAAAAGGTGGCATGCTGTAACACACAACACTGATCTGTGTTAGAAAAATCAGCATTTCAGCCCTGTGCAGCTCCCAACCTTTGGAGGGGCAAAGGAACTGGCTTCCTACCCACTGCTCTCCTCCCCCCACCTCCCCACCTTGCTATCTGTTCCCCATTTAGACTTTAAGCTCTTCAGGCAAGGATTTGTCTGTCTCGTAGACAATATAGCTCCAAGCACCGGAGGAGGCCCCCAACATCTCAAGTTTTGCTAAATAAGAGAAGCAAGACGCCTGCTGCCACCACCCATCTGTGCTGAGCTGGAGAAGACTCCCTTTGACCTGCAGTTAGCACTCACCCCCCAGAACAGCCTTCAAGGACTCAAAGTGAGAGCTCCTGGGCTGCTTTTTTCATCCCCAAGGGAAAAGACCTTTTGCCTCTGCTCCAGGGACACCAGCAAGCAGATGAGTGTGAACGCAGATGAGCATGAACAGAGAAGCAGCAGGCTAATTCAAAGAGCCAGAGGGAAGAGGAGATATTTCACACATCTGAGCCTTCCCAGAACCTGTGCTTCTGAGGAAGGTGCTGGGTTAACTGGGCTGATGGGCAGGCAGAGGAAGGGCTTGGCATGTCTTCACCTGGGTCTATGCTGGTGTGTTACTGCTGTTGTGAGCCAACGAGGACAGACCTATGGAAGTACCACGTATAGACCAAAGCTGCTCATGCTTCAGGCAGGACTAAACATCTCCCTTCAAGCATTAAGCAGCCAATCCTAGATGGCACTGGGGCTGTCACACATGCCTAAGGGCCAAAGCAGTGCTTGATGTAAAACTGGCTCTCCCCATCCTCTGTCCCACCGTAATGGCAAAGGAACTGCTGCCTCCCTGGGTGGGGGTCAGGCCCCCCAGCATGCGCTCTGGGACACAAACCCTTCTCTGCTGTATCCATGACCAGCACATGTTTTCTTTTCTCCTCAGCTGTCACTTGGCCAAAAGCAAAGAGAACAGAGGCAGCTTTACATCATCATGCTCTAAGCCTCAGCTCACACATTCATCTTTCCCTCCCACCCCAGCTGCGGGGATTTGGTGGGGCAAAACCATGCATGGTCTCTCCCATCACAAATGCATTTACACAAACACTGCACAGGAGCTCCCCAGGCCCAGCTGGGGAAGGCAGCAGGGCAGAGGAGAAACGTTCCCCCCCCAGTCATAACAATGAGTCGATTGTTGGAGGAGCTGGAGGCGGTGTTGGAGAGCGGGACAGGCCACGGAGGCAAACTCACGAGGCAGCGGGAGGAGATGCCAGAGGCTCTCGTTACAGGGAATTCTGTGCCTGTGACCTACAGTTGCAATGTTTGAAGAGCCCCAATTGTGATGGGAAAAATAACGTGGGGCTGCAGCCAAAAGCCAAAGCCATACAAAAAGTAACAAAAAAAGAACAGGGGGACACAGGAGGCTCCTCTGTGCCCAGCAGGGTAAAGGATCACAAAACCCCTGTCAGTTTTCTCCAAGCTGGATTGCAAAGCCAAAATTCAAGAGGAAAGAGCAGATAAAGCCTGAAATGGAAGCAAGATCAGGCTTTATTTGGTTAGAGCCAGGCTGAGGACAAACCTTGAGGGCACTGTGACGCAGAAGGCATGTTTTCTCAACTGCCTTCAGCCACTGCTTGGAAAGGAACTGGATGCAGCCAGAACAGTCCCACCAAATCTTGTCCTCCAACCCCTTTGAGGACAAACTCCATGAGATCCCCTGCTTTAGAGCTATTTCTTTGTCCCCCATCCCAGGAAACGGCCCAAACTCAATCCCAAAGTGCTGAGCCACTGGAGGTAGACAGGCTTTGGACAGGACTAGAGACCTTACTGCTGTTGCCTCTGGTACCAAGGGACTCAGGAAGGACCTGATCAGACTGAAGAAACCTTTGGCTAGAGAAAAGTCCCAACTCCTTCAGGAAAAAGCTGAAACCCACTGCTCTGTTGGGAGGGGTCCTCCTACTCACCAAAACCCCCACAGTCCAGCTCCTGCATTGCCCATTATACTATCCAACTTGCCTATGCATCTAGACAGAAACTTTTGCCCACGCAGGTTTTGCAGTAATAGCAGCCATCAGGCAGGATGTCTACAGGGTGACATGTTCCTGCCCTGCAAGTGGGGGGAAATGCAAACTTCATGTGGGAAAACCACCTCTCTGGGGAGTTTCATGAGTCCCAAAAGCAAGAGGGAGACATTCATCCCAGCTCAGTCACCTGCATTTGGCAGAGAAGCTCAGACTGGTAAGATCCAAGTGTTGAGGGAAATAATCTGTTCAAAGCAAACAGTCAGGATGAAAGGACAGGGAAACCCTCTGGTTCTCACCTTTGAACACTGCCAACTTCTCCTCCAAATCTTCTTCATCGCTGAATTTTGGATCAGAGAGAAATTCCTAAAACCAGGAAAAAAAAAAAAGGAAAAAAAATTTAGCATCCCCCAGGTTAAGGATATAAAGGAAAACACCCTGGAGGGTGTGTATGAATGCAGCATTACCCAAAAGACTCAGGCAAATCCCAGAGAGCCACATCTGAGCGATAGTGCCAGGAGGCTTCGTGTACTCAAGAGAGGACAGGGGTAAGGAACAGATCTCTCAGACTACATCCACATTTCCCCCCCTACCCTGCTCAGGCTGGAATCCAGGGTCACTTCTGGTCACTTGTCCCTAGCTCCACCTCAGAAAACTTTCAGGTGCCCAAGAGAACAGACTCCAACTTGCAGAGCCAGCTCCACTGCTATGCCCAGCCAGCAACACCCCCTCAGCTGCGACCAGCGGGGTCTTGCTCCCGTCTCTGCCCTCCCACACCGCCCAGCTCCAGCGAGCCCGGCACAGCTTAATGACTGTGTTCAGCAACAACACCGCATTCTTCAGCACAGAAATCATTAACATCTGCACTGTTTATGCACTGCCTGTCCGGGATAAAACCCCTCCAGGGGGTTCTGAGACTGTTCCCTGCACAGGGTTCTTCAGGCTCACGAGGCAGGAGTGGGTCCCCTGCAAGAGACTGGGATCACCAACATCAAACCTTCACTTCGAGCTAGCCACTGCTTTGGTGAGCTCTTTATGTGCAGCTAAATGAAGGTTCTGTAGGAAGCTCACTAAGACAGAAGTGACTGTCCTCCCCTCCTCCCATCTCACGAGCTCCAGATGGGACACCAGAGACCATGTCCACTAAACCAGCGTGACACACTTCCCTTATCACCATGGACACTAACTCAAATTGAAAGCTGTGGTGAAAAGCAATGCTCCCAGTTCCTTCTTTCACTCTCCTCTGACAACTCTATTTCATTTATCTCAGTTATTTCTACCCAAGGGTATCATTTACCAGCCCAAGACAAAGGGCCTGATTCAGCTCTGAGACCCGTGCTCGCCAACAGCAGAAGTCACCAGAGTGGAGTAGTATTACCTGCTGCCATTGCCACTCAACAGCCTCTATAGCAGGAACTTGCCAACCATCCCAAAGACCTAAAACAGGGCCATCTCCAGGTCACAGCATCATTCCTGCCATGCAGGAGCAGCAGACAGCTTCCACCTGCAAGCTGGACAGGGGATGTGAGAGCAGCCTGCAGTGTTTCTCCAGGAGCAAGAAGCAGCACAGAACAGTGAAGACAGAAGGGAGTGCTCCATCCATACAGGGTGGTTGAGGAACACGTGCCCAGGGGTCCCACAGCCCTTGTATGTGGAACAGCACAGTATGAAAGCAGGATGTGTGACACTGGGTACACAGCTGGGACCCAGTCCCCTTGCAGGTCAACTAGAGGGAACCTGGACAGCCTACAGGCATCACAGCTCTGCTCCAGACAGGGAAGTGTATTTCAAAGGCATTCTGCCTTCCACATTGTATGTGAGTCCGTGATGAGATAAGGCCAGTGCTCACAATGGTGCACAGGAATTCAGTCCCCAGGGCCTGTGACTCAGCCAGAGTGGCTGAAATTCCTCCTAGAGCCCTTAGCTAACGCTCCCATTTTAAGGTGCATGTTCTATTAATAAGAACTGCTTAATAAGCTACAGCCTCTCCCCCACCCCTGCCCTGAACAGCCTTTCTTGGGCAGAGAGACTTTGCTAAGCCAATAAATTCAGCAACACAAGTCCCAGCTACCTGCAAGGCAACCTGAGCAAAGCCAGAGCCATCCTTGCTCCCCTCAAAAAAGCATCTCCAGCCAGCAGCCCAAGCTGTCTTTGTTGGATGTCAGCTGCCCTGCTGCCCTGCCTGCTGGGACTGGGAAAAGGCCGAGGGATGCTCATGCCTGGCCTGGATGGGAGCAGCAGGCACCTGCTTTCTGGCAGGCAGAATTCTTTCCCCGCAGCCCAGCGCATTAGAGGGTAAAACTAGGTTGAAACTAATCTGTGCTGGATTAGACTTGCCACCTTGATGCACGAGGCTGAACAATGTGATTGCCATTTCCCAGGAAAAGGGGAATGGCCAAGAGGGGATCCCAGAGGAGTGTTTTAGCCTGGAAGAGAGAATTCAATACTGGGACTCAGCTGTCCGTTGGCAGCATGTGCACACTCAGGATGCTGCCTGCCAAAGACCCTTATCCCAGCCAGAGCATCAGGGTAGAAACCAGCCAGGAAAACAAGGCTGGGAGGGAGCTAAGTGTTAGGATGAGACAATGAGATTAAGTCTGATAGGAATTTGGCCTGATAGGTTTTATTGGGAGCACTTTACTGGTTAGAATACCCCGGGGCTCTTCAGGGCTTGGGAAACCCCTCCCTGGCTCCAATCACCATTATCAGCCCAGGTTTGCTTGTCAGCTCTGTCAGAGGAAGGTGTGAACCCCTTCCCTGTGCTCCCACTCACAGCAAACTCTCCCACTGCCACCATGCTGAGCTGTCAGAGCCATCACAGTGCAATGGCTTCTCTGGATCTGTGGGCAGTCACTGACTGTGCTATCTGCAGCTTGATTTCTAGCTGCTCAAATCTCCTCTCCTAGCACTGAGCCAACACACAGGGCAGTGAGGACATGAACAAGCAGCTCCCACCTCATCAGTGGGAAGTTATATATCTGCTTTCGTTTTATCTCATCCAAGCCTCACCCCGAGAAAAAGCCTGGCAGAAGTGATGGCTGCTCAGGGGAGAGATAAGAGCCCGTCCCTTGAGTGGGAGGAAGGGCAGCCCCCAGCCCTGGGGTACTGCAGTGCCCCATCAGCAGCATGCCTGGAAGAATGGCTCCTCAGCCTCAGTCCTACCAGCCAGAGGATTCCATACCTGCCCTGGGCCCAGGTGATGATGGAGGACAGCTCTCAAGAAGCACAAACTGCAATGATGGGCACAACACACTCCATTCCTCCCCGAGGACCAAGACCACCTTAGCTATAGGGGATGTGTTAGACCCGCCTTCATGCTTCCTTGGGGTCATGCCTGCCTTCCAACAGCAGCTCTCGAAGGCTACTTTTTAGCTAAGTGCTCTTATTCCACACCTTATGCTCCAGCACCTGTTTTTCCACTCTTATTTGGCAGCACCTCCTGGTTTCTAATCATGTAATTCCCTCTCCAGTGACCTACATAAACTTCACCTCCGCAGTCTCACCCCTGCATGAAGGAACATACTGGCACGTTTCACTGCCTAGTGAAACACAAGGGCAAGGCAAGCCCACCGTGTCCTCTAAGCTCTCAGCTCGTGCATCTCTTTCATGTCTCCACTGCTGGCTCTATCAGCAAGTGACCACCAAACCCACCCAGAAGTGACCCTAGAAATCCCAAGGTTAAAACTTTCTTTGCACCCTCAGAGCCACTCCTGCCTGGGAGGGATGCCAACAGAGCTGCCCCCACAGGGCAAGGGACGGGGCAAGCTCAGGGGAGAGGACCCTGCCTGACCCTGGCATGAAGGGCAGGGAGCCCAGTGTACTTCGGACTAATCCAGGAGCTGCCATTCCCCCTGCCCAAGGCTTGCAAGACATCCAACCACCCAGGGTTCCCATTCAACCCCTACAATTAAAAACTAGAAATGCTTTAACCAGCTCTTCTGAGCAGCAGAAACTCAAGATTCAAGCACTAGGTGCAGCAGAGGGGAGGCTGAAGCCCTCCGGGAGAACAATAGCTCCTATTCTTGCACGAGTGGGCTCCCCAAGAGACTTTCACGCCAGCCGGTCACCGAGCATCCACCAGCACACAGCGACCCTCTCGGACCGAGCTGCGGGGCGCTGGCGGGGGGCAGTGCCGAGGGGATGGGGAGCAATCCCCCGACCCCCCACACACCCCCGCAGAGTCACCGCCTGTCCCCATCGAGCCGGATTTCCCTCCGAGGGGGAGGCAGGCAAAGGCGGCGTGGG